>JAODUP010000434.1:0-275000 GCA_025642065.1 Paralvinella palmiformis | reverse complement strand
ATTTAAATCTAGTGAATTAAAATATGTCCAAGTATAGACAGACAGACAGACAGATAGATAGACAGATGAGGATTTTGAGAGATTGATATGTAGAAATTAAACTGTAGTGGGTTAAACTATGATAAAACTAAGACATTTAAGTAAGTCAAAC
Source organism: Paralvinella palmiformis (assembly GCA_025642065.1). Taxonomy (NCBI): domain Eukaryota; kingdom Metazoa; phylum Annelida; class Polychaeta; order Terebellida; family Alvinellidae; genus Paralvinella; species Paralvinella palmiformis. The sequence goes on along the minus strand of JAODUP010000434.1, from coordinate 274,849 downwards.
AAAAGCATCATTTAACGTTGCAAGGCCACCCCCATGTAATAAACACCTATTTACTTGGCCGCGAAATAAAGTTTCGGACTTGACATTTGAATACCTTATTTGTCAAACGCTCTACGACTATAAAGTGTCTAACTATATATAATCAACACACGTCAAAATGAAATTCCACACATAACACTGGTTACGTCGTATACGTAGAAAACAATGTTTTATTGAAAGCCTTTGTCCTTCTGCGACCTGCCCGTGTCAATGACACGTTTGAACAGACATCGTAGGGTGGAATTTTGTAGGCGAGGCGTGCTGAAGATCAACCGTATATACTAAATGTGTCGAATGTAAACATAGACGAACCAGAGGCCAACTAATCGGACATCGTACATGATATGGGAAAATAGTATTGCGCTTTTGTAGTAGCAGTTTGTGCACAAACATACACGCACACATATACACATACACAGGCACACACACAAAGAGGTCGTGCTGGCTAAATATGTATATTGTGTACCAATCAATCTATGTACATTAGACGAGAAAGGTCAAAATGAGGCGAAAACGCTGTGAATTCTGATGTAATGTATACAAAGGAGTGCCGACTGAAACATCTGATAAATAGTACATTTATGAAACACCGTAATAAACCGACGTTATAATAAAAATGGAATAACACCAACAAAGGTATGACGGAGAAATAGTATGGCTAACATCAGCTACTACTATTTAGTAACGTACACAAAACGTCAGTTCCTACAAACCGGAGACAGAGCTCTCTCTTCGAGCAACGAAATTATAAGCCAAAACCAAATACGAAGATTGGCGTTTCAAGCAGTAATCAACGTTTGTGCACGAATAGAAGGAAGTGAAAACGAATAAATGTTTACAATAGCTGAACGTGTCTAATGCTAAAAAACCCGCAAAGATTGCAAGAATCTGTGTACATAATTACAACAATATATATGTATTAGTTATCTGCATGTTACCGCCCCATGTCACAAGTTAACGCACACAAATATTAAGCGTTTGTCGACTTCAGCGCGGCGGGTTATTTTGGTTGGAAAACCCCGTCGATTTCATTTTCGAAATGGCCGTTCTTAAGCCAACCCCATTCCCGTTTCTCACCTTTCGCTGATTTAGAAACTTTCGGCCTTCAACGACATGAGCCCTGAAATTGGCAAACACTTTATAGAAACAAACAAATGCTGACGTACGCTTTACGATACATAATTACCACATGCAGCACACTTGTTAAGCATCTATTATAAACATGCGACTATTCCACTCTTTATCGTGTCATAATATCAAGCGGGTAGTGTGACTAATTCTAGTCGATATTTCAGTCTCAATGATCGACTTCGACGAGAAGAAAGTTATCAGGAGACGAGGTTAGATCAAAGAACGGATGACGGAATATTTATAATAGGAAGGATTGAGAATACCAAATAAAACAACGTAATGGATAGATTGTAAAGTCTAACAATTGTTAAATTCGGCGATTACATCAGTTTTACATCAGGCAATTACATCAGTATTAATATCACGATTACATCATCAGATGTATAAAATACTATTATTACTATCTAGGAAATATCATTGGTATAAATAGAAATAGTTCAATCTTTCGCCGGCTTCTTTACCTCAAAATAAATCGAACTTATCCTCATAAAATAAATTGAAGTAAAACTAGTTTAGATCTGAACAATGTTTTAGCGGTTTAGAAACAATATATTAACTAAGTGTGTGTGTGTGTGTGTGTGTGTGTGTGTGTTCAGGGCCGACATAGATTTTTAGGTACTTGGGGCCTCCTCTGGTACTTCTATTTCCACTACATCTGACAGCCTGACCCTGGTATTTTACAGGTCTTATGAAAAATTCTGCTCACAATGTTTTAAATATCATTTAAATAAGCATTAAAATAATCTATATAAATATATACATATACACGTTATACATGGAAGAGTGTATTTATATAGGGACGAATACATATGTCTGTATCATCATGGCGCAGAGTGCAAAGTGCCGTTAAACATTGGAGCCCTATGGGGGGGGGGTTCTGCCTCAGCAGAAACAATTGTAATGAGTTCCTAATCCCTAAGGGGGCTAATAGGCTTCAGACTAGTCAGTTTTATGGATAATACGGCTCTGTGGGTATGTATGTATGTATGTATGTATGTTGTGTGTGTGTGTGTGTGTGTGTGTGTGTGTGTGTGTGTGTGTGTGTGTACATGTATGCATACCTACGTGCTGGTTACTGCTATGTGAAATATATTAATCCCATAAATTGATAGTTTTAAATAGAAACAGTGTTTTAGTGATTTAAAAAACAAAGCAAATCACACACACCGACACACACACACACACACGATTATAATTAACAACAACAATAACAACAACTCTCATTCTCTCTTATCTCACAAAACACATACACCTGAAGGCACAAACGCGCGCTACGCGTGCGGCCGACGTCTAATAATTGAATTAATTACAATTTACGCATAATTCTTATTGGTGAGAGAGAAAAACAAAACGGAAATTTATACATATAACTTTAAATAGTGACGAATATATATACACCGAGCTATTATTACAGGATTCGCATACACCAAATGACGTCATACTGTAATTTTTCTGCGCACGAGTATGCGCACCGACAATGGCGTATGTACATCTATCAGAGATGAGTTAATTATTCTTTAATTAAGAAAGCGATGACATCGGCTTATTGTTATTGTTTTTGTAGTTGTAGGTGATATTTTAATTATTTATTTGGGAATTTCACAACAATATGGTAAATTCCAAGACTGAAATAGAAGTGAAAAAGACGGAGTCCAATATTGATCACTTGTCTACGGACAGCAGCATGCCGAGTTCGTCACGTGACAGTTTACCATCAGCGTTTTTATCATATACCTTGATGACGTTATCACGATACTCGATCAACTCTTGCGCACCAACGTTCTGAAAATATAAACAAACAACATAAGGGGAGGTCTTCTGCGGCAGATTTATCGTGTTATGGGCGATAATAGAACAATTTTTATAAGTCTTAATACCTAATCTAAAAATAAGTTCAATCACATTTAATTGTCAAAACCGCGCCTTAATTCAGTATTACAGAAAAACGTCGGACACGTCAGTTTAATGTCAGAGGACCATTCGACAATCATCGATTCTTATTTTCTGTATTTTAGCACATACCTGGCTGTACCGAACCGAACGTACACTGGAATTAACGGTACCGAGTCAGTCCGTAACATTTTCGTTGTATTTTGCACGGATTTGCAAAGGCCAAAGAATATCGAGTGCGATATTTTGTGTTCTCGTTTTTATTTTTCGTCACTCATACGCAGAATTTGTTTTGGTAAGTTTTGTTTCGATTTACCGCTAGCTCAGTTTCGTTAATTTCATAATTTTGACAATATTTTATCAGTTAAGCTCCACTTATCTAAAACAAAATGGGGTGAGGTATATTACAGCCCCCCCCCACACACACACACACATACACTCACACACGCAGTGCCATCCACGTGCTGTGCTCGCCTCAGTAGCTTCCGTACCTCTACATTTGTCCTGTGTTTCTGCATTTTAACAACATTAACATAGGACATAATGTCAGACAGTTTCAAAAGTTTTTCCTTAGCAATGTTATTTGCCCTGTTTGGTGACGATTTCCGTTGTTGATTAAAAAAGATAAATTTAAGTATGAACTAAATTATATCAGAATATATATATATATATATATATATATATATATATATGGCTTATGATGCTGAGACGCGAGCAATAATTTATAATTATGATTTAAAATAATAATGCATGTTTATATAGCGCCAGAGCCAGGTAGCCCTGTTCTGATGCCCTGTACAGTGTTATTATCCCTGGCTCAGACCTGTTTCCACCCAGCACACACTTCAACTCCCAAAAGAGCATACACGCATGCTGCCATCAAAGGCGCAAAGCGTTACTCAAACACATAGCCACCACGTCATGACAAGTTCTCATTTTATGGATGAGTGAACCAGCCTCGACATGACAGTTTTGTACCTCCCGGAGCCTCGTACTCGTAACCTTTCGGCTACAATTCCTACACTCTAAGTAGCTTCGCTATCACGGCTCGAAAATAGATTTTTCTTTAACAAATCTTACTATTTATTTCTCTTCTGGCGTAAACACAGTTTGGTTCATTTCTGAGGAGGTAACAGGGAACATCCTAAATCCGCGATAACTGACGTACTCTATATTAAATTCCATTTGTTCATTGCCTGTCAGATGAATAAACACTTTGCCCTCATTGGCCACTCGTTCACTTATATCGTGTACGTTTTGCATAAATTAATTGTTTTTGGGTTATCTGACCTATAGAGTAGCGGATGTAGGCATACACGGAGCGTCCTGACGTCAAACCCGGAATCGAATAAAATGTAAAGATCCGAATTCGGAGTCAAGAATGGCGGAAATTGACGAGTAAAAACGGACAGCAACGAATATTTATGAGGAAGCCGATTATAACTCCTGAATGCTCCGATGTGTTAAGATATCCGCGTAAGTTGATGTCATTAGGGCTTAATAATATCACAGTTACAAGAAAGATGAAATGGCTGGAATAAGCCACGTGTATGGTTTGACCAAGACAAATCAGATAATTTGTATATTGCCTGAAATATTCAGTTAATACGTCTATTGCTAACTGAGATTTAATACAGATTACCTGAACATTTCAGGTACTATACATATAACCTGATTATTCAGATTAACTGTAACAAATACACATACTAGGGGAAAGTGACAATATCCAAAGAATCTCTTTAAATGATACTATATATTTTTCCCCCTTTCACTATATTCATTTGATAAACGGATGACAGTTCGGAGACGAAATTCTAGTAACCGGCCCAAGTACTCGCTCCAGACGTCGATATTGGGGTAATCCTCCCAGCTCTCGCTACAGACCCGGATCAGTTTCCCGATCAAAATTTATTACGCACAAGTCAAAGGCTGACGGATGTGGGTCAGGATCGAGTCTTAATGTAGGTGACAGTGAGATAGATACTGGCCATGAACGATCAAAAGAGGCGTCAATTTGTTTATAAATTTAGAACACAGAAGACATGTCCAAAATATCAGATTTGTCTAACAAAGACCGTTAGACCGCATTTTTCATCAGTTTTAGCCAATGTATTCATTTGACAGTGTTGTTATTTTATAGTAAAAAGACGGGTCAGAGGTGTAGGATATGATAATGTACAGGCTGTAGGGTAGGGTTATAGTTATGGTGTAGGAGAGGTTATAGACATGGTGTAGGAGAGATTATAGACATGGTGTAGGAGAGATTATAGACATGGAGTAGGGTAGGGTTATAGACATGGTGTAGGAGAGGTTATAGACATGGTGTAGGAGAGGTTATAGAAATGGTGTAGGAGAGGGTTATAGATATGGTGTAGGAGAGATTATAGACATGGTGTAGGAGAGGTTATAGACATGGTGTAGGAGAGGGTTATAGACATGGTGTAGGAGAGGTTATAGACATGGTGTAGGAGAGGGTTATAGATATGGTGTAGGAGAGGGTTATAGACATGGTGTAGCAGAGGGTTATAGACATGGTGTAGGATAGGGTTATAGTTATGGTGTAGGAGAGGGTTATAGACATGGTGTAGGAGAGGTTTATAGACATGATGTAGGAGAGGGTTATAGTCATGGTGTAGGAGAGGGTTATAGACATGGTGTAGGAGAGGGTTATAGACATAGTGTAGGAGAGGGTTATAGACATGGTGTAGGAGAGATTATAGATAAGGTGTAGCAGAGGGTCATATACATGGTGTGGGATAGGGTTATAGATATGGTATAGGAGAGGGTTATAGATAAAGTGTAGGAGGGGGTTATAGATAGGGTGTAGGAGAGGGTTATAGGCATTGTGTAGGAGAGGGTTATATACATGGTGTAGGAGGGAGTTATAGTCTGACGGTAAGAGAGGGTTGTAGACTGACTGTAGGAGTGGGTTACATGCTGATTGTAGGAGAGGGTTGTAGACTGACTGTAGGAGAGGGCTGTAGACTGACTGTAGGAGAGGGTTACATGCTGACTGTAGGAGAAGGTTGTAGAGTCTGGTATTCAAATTACTGTTGGTTATTGATCAAGTGAAACTCAGAGTTAGTGGGTGAGTGAGTGAATTAATGAATGTTTAAGTGAGTGAATTAGTCAATCAATCGGTTAGTCAGGCGACAAATCAATCGGTTAATCTAAGCGTGTTTATGAATGAGTGAGTGATTGAATGATTGAGTGAGTGAGTGAGTGAGTGAGTCAGTCAGTGACTGAGCGAGCGCAAGTCCATGGCTGATCGAATGTCTGACCTCTGTGTGTTACTCTCAGGTATCACGACTGTAAGCGATTCACTTTTAAAAGTCTTGTTGCACGGGGACTTAGGTACTTGTGAGACAACATGAAACGTCTCTACTCTGGATTCGGTTCCCCGATGAAAGCTATATTCATGATTTGTGATTGTCTATCACAATGCCTTTTCACAGAATGCTAAACAAACACACACACACACATCCACTTTCTGGAATTCAGCAGATCATATAGATCACTCTAAAAACACGGGGGGGGGGGGGGCGGGGGAACCAATAACAAAAAAACACGTCCAAACAACAGCTGACCAAACATGGCGGTGACATGACCGGAAGTGGTTATTGTTGCGCCAAATAGAAGTGCCCGGTGGCCAGCTAGAAGGACATACTATTAATCGAGGATATCTGACGAGATTAATGCTGGTAAAATCTGGTCAGGAATCCGGAGCTTATCTCGTCTTCCTGTTTGATGTTGGGCAATCAATCACCGTAAGACCAGATCTGGATTTGAATAATCGTTTTACGGCATCGTTTTTAGGGCATAGATCCCACGATGACGCAGTTTCCGTCCTTGGTTCGACATTTAATTCCGGATCGTACCAAATCGCTGCTTCGAATATTGTCCAAGGAGTGTGAAGTACTAAACTTCGGAGAAAACTTAATTTTCTGGTTTGCGAGCTATAACCAGTCATTCGTGATTTAGGATGCAGAATATGAAGATAATACCCAGCTATGGCATATCTGTTCTTAGACAGTGTAAGTACATTCCTGCATATGTATGAATGTATGCATGCGCGTGCGCACACACAAACACACACGGGTGTGTGTGTGTGTATGTGTGTGTGTGTGTTTAGCTGTGTATAATAAGGCACAGGCACAGAGAATCTCGAACCGTGAATTCAAACTCTGGACGTTTCTTCAGGGGACTGAATCCAGAGTGGCGACTTTTCTTGCAGTCACTCAGTTACTCACTCACTCATTCACTACTGACTGACTCACTGGTTCACTGATTCACTGACTGACTGACTCACACTAACTCACTCACTCAATCAATCAATCAACCAATCAATCAATCAATCAATCACTGTAATGTATAATAGTCTCCTACCATTCCTAACTTGCTGAGGATGTCTCGTAGCAGAGCCAGAATCTCATGTCCTTCAATAAAGCCATTACCATCCTGGAAATATGAACAATAACATTGATTATTAGAGAGTGAAACATATAGAATTGTGTGTGTGTGTGTGTGTTTGTGTGTGTGTGTGTGTGTGTGTGTTTTAGGGTACATAGTAAGAGGCAACAGGCACAGAGCATCAACATATCTAAACATCCTTCGAAACCTACCTCCATAAATCTAAATACAACTATACATACATTAATCTAAAAATAAAATGTTCCATACCTCCACATATTGATAAATGTGTGCGTATACCTAAGCATGTGTCTGTTCTACTCATCAGCCTGTGGGAACCAGCTAATTCGCTTTTCGTACGCGACAAATATGTCACGCCCACAAGAAAGCGGCTACATGCAGGCTACGTACAAAAAGCGGAAGCACGTAAAAACATACCATTTGATACCACAGCTCGCAACAAACAACAGGTGCGTGTGGTTCAATGGTGACTTGCTACATACATATCATAAACTATTTTGACGCCACAGTTTACATTCAACAGTAATTTTCTGTGGTCCAAAAGAAACCTGTATATAAAGCATTTCGATAATAATCGTACAAACCTAAATATCAGTTGTAAAGACATGATCTTATCCTTGATAACCTTCACTCCATCACCCCCCCCCTTCCCCCTGAGGCTTTCAGGTTATTATAATTATTCCGGTATATCCTTCACCGTGTCTTAAGAACCGATTAAAGGGACTAGACACCAAATGACATTTTTCGGATGGTGTGCTCCTAAACGAAATGTATCTATTCTCATCTCATTCTTTCCAGACTAACGGGATTCTTAGAGAGAGATTTGTGTTTTGTTTCTTGTTTTCTCTCAAAGAGAGAGATTTGTTTTGCTCGTATTTTTCTCCAAGCAGCAACACCACCGACATAACTAGTGGTGTTTAGTCAATCAACCTAATTACCACAAAAATAGGCGTAGTTCGGTAACAATCGTTTCGGCCGACACTTAATTCGTCGCAAGAGGTCGCCCAGTGAAGGGCCAGGGTTAGAAATCCGAATATATATATATATATATATATATATATATATAGAGAGAGAGAGAGAGAGAGTGAGAGAGAGAGAGAAAGAGGGGGGGGGGGTATTTTAAGCCATTCATTTCGTTGTAACACTTTTGTGGAGATTGTGAAAAGGCAAAGAACCGAAGTTTTGCGGTGTTCTAGTCAAAGATTTTAAAATTATTGACACGTTTCATGAAGTCGAATTCCGTATCGGCCACAAACAACAATATGTTAGTGACAGGACTATGTCACTCACTTTGTGAGTGATTTGTGATAGTCAGCATAGCAGGAGTGACTCAATTGATTTAATGTTAGACGTGTGAGAGTGATCGCTGAACTCGTCGGCCGCAATTTGTGAAGCACTCCGATGGCACAGGGGATAGAGGATTGCGCCACAAACCTCCAGATCATGGATCGAATCCTGGCGTCACATGCGTTTATGTGATGTTTCCTTCGGACAAATATCCCCGGTATGACCAGCGAGGTGGCTATACAAACAACGTTGAGGCTATACAAACACTGACTCACTCACAGTTTGATATACTACTTACATTCCGTACATATTGGGGAAGGGGCAAGCTAAAACTGACTAGATGATCAGAGAGTACAATACACAAGGATGTGCAAAAGAGGTTCAAACAGCTAATAGCAGCTTCTTCCTGTGGGATGAGGTTCCGTTTGTATAACTACTACTAACATCACACAATTCGAGTATAAATTAAACAAATGTCTTAATTGTAAGTACATCATTATAACCTTGTTACTTGTGATAATAAATGCTGAAAATTTCATATCATTTCAAAAAGTTCCCGAATAAATTGAGAACGTACGGATGTGGATAACCTTCACATTTACTGTGAAAGGGCAATAGCAAAACTACGAAACAAACAAACAGACAAACAAACACCTGGACAAACAAACAAACACCTGGACAAACATCAAACAAATAAAGAATGAAGACTTGCTGTCGCCGACATTGACCTACCGGATCATAATGTTTGAAGATTTCGTTGAACTCTTTCCTCGTCAACTGAAAAACATTATAAAAACAACAAACTTGTAGAGAAATAAACAACTTGTTTATTGTGGAATGAAGGTGAATGTTTAAACTGTTAAACTGTATGTGATCAAGCAGGTTATTGTTTTTATGGTGTCTGTTTTTATCGAGATGGACTCTGTAAAGCGTGCTAGGCTGTTAATGATCCTCTATTAGTTCGTCCATGTATTTCCAGCATGGCGTACATAAGGAATATTGTTATTGTTAGGGGTTATTTAAAATAAAGGGGGACGTTAAAGACCCCCTGAGGACGTAAAACACTCTGGCAGTGACCACCCTCAGGGTATTTCGGCTCCATCTTTCCGTACTGCTCCCCTGTGAGTGGTGGGGGAGGAGTTTCTCAACCACTCCAAAATAGAGGCTGTGCCGAATAAGCGACAGCCCGAGGATTCTCCCCGAACAACAAAATAAACATTGTTAGGGGCTCACAGTCGGAATAGATTGTGTACATTATGACAGGAATAGACTTAAAAGGCTCAAATTACTGTTTATTGTCTATAATAAACAATTTATGACACACACACACACACACAGAGAGAGAGAGAGAGAGAGAGAGAGACATACACGAACACGGAAAAACGATCACACGAACGCGGACACACACACACACACATGGACACACGTGGACACACGCACGCGTACAAAACAAATCCAAAATGTTTACAAGTGTAATGAATTAGACCGTGTATTGTATTGTGATGATGTCTTTCACCAAATTTTGATCCAGATCAGGACAACGATAAGTCAGGATCGAGACCTAAATGTTGACATTTATAATGGATGTCATCATAAACAATCTATATCTAATATGTATATATAGCAGCTGACGGATAGTCAATAAGGTTGGTCGTATAATGGGCAAAGATAGACAGACAAAGAGACGAATTGGTGTGTGGGCATATTGGCTGAATAGATGATAAAACACCCCGCATACATACATACATACATACATACATACAAACGTTTATATATATATATATATATATATATATATATATATATTGTTAGAATTAATATAATAAAACTTAGTTGGATTCAGTGAGAGCCCCATTTTTCACAATTATGGTGTCTAACATAAAATCGGGCGGAAGAGGAGGGGGGGGGGGTTGAGATAATTTTGAAATTTCAATTCGTTATTTATTATAATATAGGAATTAATATAGAGGAAAGTTTGACGGATATCCTAATATGTGTAACGCATAATTATACAAAACGTTGGTTTTACACACACACACACACACACACACACACACACACACATATCCCCTTTGTACGTACGTTTTACACACACACACACATCCCCTTTGTCGCGTATAAAAAGTATCTGTTCCCCAGAGGCTGATGAGTAGCCCAGACACATGTATAGGTCTACGGTTGTATAGATATGTGGAGATGTAGAACATTTTATAATTTATATTGATGTATGTATAGTTTTATTTGTGTATATCCCCGGGGGTATAGGCCTCGAAGGATGTTTAGATGTTGATATTCTGAGCAAGTGACACTTTATGTGTATCCTAAAGCGTGCGCGCGCGCACACACACACACACACACACACACACACACACACACACACACACACACACACACACACACACACACACACACACACACACACACACACATACATACATACACACACACACACACACACACACACACACACACATATATATATATATATATATATATATATATATATATATATATATAGAGAGAGAGAGAGAGAGAGAGAGAGAGAGAGAGAGAGAGAGAGATACATAAGTACTCATCTCGTACATATATAGACAGACAGACATACATATAGACATATACACTATTTTGATATAAGTCAGACCATGTATAATGTAATGTCCAGTTGTGTGGGGTCGGGACGGCGGGGTGGGATGTGATGTATCGCAGTGGTCATCTTCTGAACGATGACTCCACTCTGATGATATGATAAAGCGGCGATGATGGAATGATGATACAGCGAAGATAGGATGTCTAGGATGATATCTTCGCGTGGTATTCGTGGAACGAGATCGTTACAAGGAAAGTGTTTATTGGTATGAGAAAATGAGATTCTCTCCTGGAGCAAAACGAGACATCAAATACCATAACACATATTGATCATCTACCATTGGACAGTAAGTGAGGTGCTAGATCAGATGGTATAGTTGGCTGATATAGATCCATGGATAATAGGTTCGAATCCACTACATATAGCTGTGTATGTATGGACAAAGCTTCTCAGCCTCGACAAGTCAGAGTCTCCTCAGCGTCAGAGGGGAGCATTTGTTGAATATTTGTTGTCTTCGAGAAACCTCTATGCTGTGTAATAGATGGGGAGCCGGGGGTGGGGGGAGGGAATGACTCTCTCTACGTCAGTCGGGAAAATAATATAATTCTCCTCTTGGGCCTGAGAAAATATAGTCATACTAACGTCGAACAGAAATATGATGTCATACCTCAGTGGCGGTTAAGGAAGTATAGCCATGTTTATATCAGTTCATAATAGAAACATTATAGATATATTACTGGTTTATTGCCGTTGATATAAATTTCTAAATAACTGGCTACGTATTGGGTATATAAAAAAGGCATGTACTAATAGACCACCTCGATATAAGACCCATCTTTGAGGCTATCAACGGTGATATAATAAGACAAGTTTCCGAGTATTAAATAAATAGTAATAATAGTAATAATAATAGTACTAGTATAACAACAATAACAACTACTACTTCTACTACTACTACTAAAATTACCCTTGTAGTAGTTGTTGTTATTGTATTTAAAAAAGCTAAATTAATATAATACTGAAAGAAACATAAGGTATGAGACATTCCTCTGAGAGAAACATATGTAAATAAGTTAGGAATATATATATATATATATATATATATATATATATATATATATATATAATATTAGTTTTAATACATCTTGCGATAGAAAAACACTCTACAAATTCAGACCTTTAGCTTTCTGTAATTATGGTGAGGACTCTGCTCTAGCTTTCTGTTCTATCGGTTTTAGTTAGTAGGATCAATATGTTGATGGCCAAATCGATATTATAATATTGACTACTATCTGGCGCCATATGTAACATGGCAGCTTATTGCAAATATAACTAATGCGATTTTTATTATGTATAAAGGACTGTGTACTGCGCACACGCATGCTCGCACACAAACACACACACACACAGAAACAATAATATACACAATCGCACCCTGACGCACTTGCATAGGTAACTTTATACACATTCATGAAAACTTCATGCACACACACACACACACAGAGAGAGAGAGAGAGAGAGAGAGAGAAACAGACACACACACACACACACATACGCATATACACATGCACCTATGTTGACACGCACCTACACAAAATACATGCATGTACGCACGCACGCACTAACCCACGAATAAAACTACTGGCCTAACGAAACGAATAAACCCGCAGCCACATTAAAACACAGAAAATCAATTATTTCCAGGTAGAGTTTGTATCATTTAATTTCATTCAAACATTTATACACAGCCCTAAACCAATATGGTTCCAACATTACTACAACATTGGTCAAACCGATTAATTATAAACAGATAACAGAAGGAAGAATATTATTAATAGGACTGACTGTTCAAAAGCTGGTCACACTAAAAAGGTGCTATATTTACAGTAGATAGGAGATCTTATAGTACTGACACCAGACGATGGATGGGAGGGGTTGGGGGGTTGGGCCGAAACCCTGAAATAAAATATGCGAACACGATTGCTCAAGCTACCGGCTGAGGTCAATACGAATATATATCCGAGACTTAATTTATGCACCGTGCACATACTATGCGTATGTATGACAAACACAATAAAATAACTAACACACACATTATGTACATATTATAATAGACACATTATGGTGGCCATTTGTGGGTCGTAATGTCTAGATGGCTCGTTCTAGATGTCGGTGGTTCCTGGGGGATGGAAAAAACTAGACGGGTAGGTCAAATTTGTGGATGGTCATGGTTTGGGAAATGTTTAAAATGAGATCGTTTGTGTCGGAATCATGTGTTGTTCGTATCGTACTTTGGAGTTCATAAAGAGGCTGTAGCCAGATTGGGGCGACTAAAACTCCCTTATCCCCGGTCATAGAAGATGATGACTGATGTTTTAAGGCCAATTTTGTGCACATGGTAGGCTAAATGGACCGAGCGACTTCCAAAGGTAATGGAGCGAAGTCAAAGACGAAACACCCTTCATATATGTCCACGCCGAGATTCGAACTTAGGTGGTAGTGATCTGTGGTCCAACGCGCTACCAACTAGACCACGGAGGCGCCCCATGTATAGTTAATTAGAGATTGGGTACGATGTTAGGTTATTAACATTGAAGTGATCAAAACGTATTGTTTTTTTGCTGCAAACGTCAATGTAACGTCAGTGGTCACGTGATCCCGTATTTACATGTGTGATTATACATGCAGATAGGATGATGAATGTAGGATGGCCGGAAGCCGTTATCTGGCCAATATTAGAATGTAAACAATTTAATAACTAATGATGGCGGATTATTATGTTTTGGCGCTGGCCCGCTACTAAATGACAGAGGTTTAGTTGGGCTTCGTTTAGCTTCCTCAACATCTACGGTAGTATACAAAACATATTACAATTAACCGTACACTGGGAAACTTGGCCATTTCTTTATTTTATAGATGCCCTTTACCCCTGATTTCAAAGAGTATCCCCAGAAGAGACAAATCGCAACATAGGCTCGGAGACTGGTCATTCCATTCCCCTAACAGCTAAAATATGACTCGAACCTATGATCTCTAGTTGTCTTACTACGCACAGTATTACACGAACTACGGTGTGAACAAAAACACATTTCTAGGAGTTAGTGTACTAGGAATACTTTCTAACCTATTATCTTATGGTCGGAACTCATATTATTTTGAGATATGGCTGTTCTAAGAACTTGTAAATTTATACACCTAAATAGCAGTCGACAACTTCATGATACTTCTCAATTTCAGAAGTCAACAGTGAATGATTTACATGGATCGTTATTTAAGGTTTAGTCAGAGGCGCTGAGGAATCGCCGTCATCGAAGCCGGAGTCCCGGACTTTCTACCTTCCACTCAACGGACTGAGCTATGAGGTCCGACTAGATTGTGCCTTGATGCCTAGCGTGCACTTGATTAATCTTAAAGGTGTGTAGCTTTAAATGTTGTCTGGACAAAACCGAGATTACAACTAGTAAACAATATGAAACAGAAATTAATTCTATAAACCATAGCTTAGCCCTAACACATTCACATCCAGTAGTAGGTCTGAGTACAAATCAAACACTAAGTCGTGTCTAGATGGTCTGAGTAGATGAGTACAATACTTACTTCTATCGACGCCGGCTTCATAAAGGGTGATAAAATTAGATATAAGATTATTACAGGTATTTAAATGTGGCACTTTTTCAGCGAACCGGTCATTGTCGTCGACCGGACAGATACTTAGTGAATTTTTAATAACATCACAAAGCCCGTAATTTGGCTTTTATTTAGCCCACAGAGTAGACAGGCACAAAAGGGCGAAGGTACACACACAGAGGTAGACACACACGCACACACACACACACACAGAGACGCACATACACACATGCACGCACACGCACGCACACACACAATATATATATATATATATATATATATAGATATATAGAGAGAGAGAGAGAGAGAGAGAGAGAGAAGCGAGAGAGAGAGATGTTAGGTTACTAATATTCTCCCATTATTTTTCATCTAAAGTACACCCACCTACTCGGCCTGCTATCTAGGAGTACACACATAAACATCATATCTAACACATACACACAGATTAGGGGAACTAAACATAAGAACGATCATATAACAGTACCAAGTTATTATACAACATGATCGTTTGATATTTAGCGCGTACGGGAAAACATACGACATCTACCATAATCAGGTATCATGGTATATAGTGAGGTACTGAGTAGATCTAACTCTACCCCTCTATGATAAGATTACTTGTTATCAGATATACTTGATGATATATAACACTAGCCAGGCTCAGCTTACAGTTCTTGTATCATTTTAATGCAAATTCCTGTTTGTTTTCCATGAAGTTGCCAAAGGCCTCAAACGATGAATGTTGTTTGTTGATCAGCCAACATATCAAGTGTATGTGAGAGATATAGAGAAATGAGAAATATATATATATATATATATATATATATATATATATATATATAAGAGAGAGAGAGAGAGAGAGAGAGAGAGAGGGAGGAGAGAGAAGAAGAGAGAGGAGGAGAGAGATAGAGAGGGGGGGGAATCAGCAGCCATACATATGAACAGGCTAGTCATCCTACGAAACAAGACAAACAGAGAAACAAAAAGGGCAGAAATATACATCAATTGGTGGTCTAACAGGTGGATCAGTTGGGATGGGGGTAGGGTGAATAATAAATAAGCGTTGTCCCGTAAAACTTTTGTTTTCGGTGTATTACACTTTAAGACGACAAAGATCAGCATCTCTTAAAACATTTGCATAAATCATCATCCGAGCAAAAATTAGTGAACAAATTCCGCATCCGCAGATGTTTATATGGCGATTGATTATAGATATTTAAGAAAATTACTAAATTATTATTAAGTGATACTGCTAATTGTGAAATTACGATAATGAGAATATAGATTATATAATTACAGTAATACAGGTCACAATGGTGCGACGATGATAATGATAATAATAGTCACTATCACCATCACAACAGTATCATCATTATAACCATCATCTACCACTGTTATCTTTCGTCAAGCCATTTACTTACCACTTTCCGGGGGTTGGACTGCAATTGAAAAAAAAGGTTTTTGTTAAAGTGAACCGAATTATTTCATATTAATAATAATATTCTTAGCGATGAATATATTTAGGTTCCGATCTCAACAAGGTTAACAATATCTAACTAAGTGAATTATTGGATGAAGTTGTCAGTTTGGTCAATTGTTGTCAGTTTTAGCTCATCACAGGGAAAACACATGTTTATTTTTATTATAACGCACCCTAATCCCCCTCCCCTCCTCCCCAACCCACATCGCGTAATTCCATGAAGGGTGAGACAAGAAGGTTGTTGTTCTGGAAAGTTTGTCAAAATATAAGGATGTCTTGCATCAATCACAGAATTTCACATCAAGTAAACTAGACACGGTAGAAAACATAACCGCGTGTACGCGTGTGTGTGTGCGTGCGCGTGTGTCCGTGTGTTTCTCATGGAAATATTTGTGAGAGAAACAAACGCGAATTTCCTCATCTTAAAGCATTCATATATGTTAAATACGCATACACCTGTATGCACGAAATATCCGCAGACGTAAAACTAAGTGTGAGTACGTGCGCGTATCTATATTGTCGGATCCTTCATACAGGACTTGTACTTACCACATTCCGCGAGTTGTCAAACTGTAACAAGAAGTTCTTCTCGACGGGTAGACATCTAAAATGTAGAAATATTGAGAAATATAGTCTCCCTATAGTTCAGAATAGGTTTAAAAAGTCTTAAAAAATATGAGATAACAAAACACATCTTTTTGTTTAATCAAACAAAAGCTATTATATTTCCGTTTAGATGAAGACGACTTCTTGATGTAAGACAGATGATTTACCTGAGAACCTGAAATAACAAAGGAATGTTTTAAGCAATTGTTGAGTGGATTGTAGTTGTCTTGTTGTTGTTGTTTGTTTCGTTGTTATTTGTTTATGTTGGTTGTTTGTTGTTGTTTGTTGTTGTTGTTGTTATAGGTTTTGTCGTTGAAGTTTCTTCGTTGCTGTTAATTTGTCTTGCTATTGTTTATTTTGTTGTTATTTGTTAGTTTATTTTTTTTGTTTTTTTCTTTGTTTTGTTGTTGTTGTTGTTGTTGTGTTTGTTGTTGTTATTGTTGCTTGTTATTGTTGTTGTTTGTTTAAATTTTTTCATTTGTTTGTTTATTTTTGTTTTGTGGTTGTTTGTTTGTTTGTGTTGTTTGTTTGTTATGTTTATATTTCGTCCATTGTGTTGGTCGTTAGATCTTGGATAGGTAGTTGAGACGGTAATTAGATGAATTATCGCTGAGAAATAGGTATTACCGTGATTCGACCTTGCGTCATTGGGAATTCATGCGCGGCGCACTACTAACTAGGCCATGGAGGAACCAAGGTGGTCACTGAATGACAGTGTCTTTGTGGTCAGTTAAAATGTATAAGGATCTTTCTTGTAATACACTGTTTGAGTTCGACTCAAATCAGTGTCTAATCATCAGTGTCTAATCATCAGTGTCTAATCATCAGTGTCTAATTATCAGTGTCTAATCATTAGTGTCTAATCATCAGTATATAATCATCAGTGTATAATCATATGTCTAATCATCGGTATCTAATCATGTAAAATTCATTAAAGTCCGTCATGTAGCGAATTTCGGAAATATTTCAGAACCTGTTTATTTAACAAACAAATATCACCTCAAACCTAAAACGAGATTCTATTTGTAAGGATATAATCCTGACAATTAGATCTTTGACTGCGAAGATTGATAAATTTAGAACAAATTGTAACGTACACTAGATTATTATGATAATGTTATCAACAACAACAACAACAACAACATAACTCCGGATCACAAAACTGTTACGGTTTGTTTTATATCAACTCTCACTCCCTTTCCTCACGATGGACACCTCATTAGCATATTATCATCTTAATGAAGGTAATTAAGTCGTCTCACCTGGCGAATTCTGACAATTCAATTTTGCCATCTTTGTTAATGTCGGCCGATTTCAGCACCGCCTCGCGTACATCTTTAACCATATCCGGATAAGGCTTCTGGAAGAGATAACAGGACTAACTTATTCCAGATTATTCTATTGACAGTTCGACGAAACAGCGATATAAAATGAATATTTAATATGATATAGTCACACGGCGAGTACATAAAACTGTAGCGCAATGTTTTTGTTGAAAGCCACCACTTTTCGTTTTGACTGACTGACTTCAATATACACCGATATATATATATATATATATATATATATATATATATATATATATATATATATGTGTGTTGTGTGTGTATATGTGTGTGTGTGTGTGTGTGTGTGTGTGTGCGTGTGTGCGCGTGCGCGTGTTACAGTTAATCTGTATAATCAGGTAATATGTATATTATCTGAAATATTCAGGTAATACGTCCTAACTGAAAAGTTTAAGATAATTGTATTATTTTGGCTTATTCGTTTTATGTCCAACAAACTTTATTAAATATTATTAGTTTTCATTGTGTTGATGAGACCCGGATCTGGTCACATCTGGGGTATATGACCGAGAGGGGGGGGGTCTACCCAAGGAAACAAATCCAACATACACTGGTACAAGTCGGATAGAACAGAAAAAAAGAAGCGCCCTTTAAATACGATTAACAAACTGATATTTTACTGTTTATTTATTTATAACTTTTTCCTTTTCAAATTTGTGCATTCATTGTATTTGTCGATGAATATTAGTGACACATCGGGAGAATACGGCGAATATCAGTGGCACATAGGGAGAATACGGTGTATATCAGTGACACATTCGGAGAATACGGTGAATATCAGTGACACATTCGGAGAATACGGTGAATATCAGTGACAGATTGGGAGAATACGGTGAATATTAGTGACACATCGGGAGAATACAGTGAATATCAGTGACACATCGGGAGAATACGGTGAATATCAGTGACGCATTCGGAGAATACGGTGAATATCAGTGACAGGTTGGGAGAATACGGTGAATATTAGTGACACATCGGGAGAATACAGTGAATATCAGTGACACATCGGGAGAATACGGTGAATATCAGTGACACATCGGGAGAATACGGTGAAGATATTTCGGCGATGGCTTACTATTGACAGTCGGTGTTAGATTTCACTGAAGGCTGTCGATGTGGCCTAAGACTCATCAATCGGATGACGTCAACTTTATGATTGATGATTGTACTCCGTTTACAATTACGGTTGGGGTTAGATACGGAAGCCAACCAACGTACCCAAAACCGATCAATAGAAGCCATATGTGAGATAAGTGGATTAGTCGTGACCGAGTATCCAGATAGATCTGCCATAATCTGCTATTGGTCGACTGCGAATCATCGCGGAGAATATCGATGAACCGCAATCAATCTTCGATATAATCCGTTCCCAGTATCAATCAAATAAACAATCGATTTACGATCGATTGACCCGTTACATCAGACATCGATAGCTAGAAGTAGAGGCCGCATATCGGCTGCTGATTGACTAAATATTAGATATGAATTGTATAATAATGTCAATCGAACCGTTAGTTAACATTTTAATAGAATCTGCTATCAATTGTCTGAGATTTATTGATTTTGACAGACAAATGACAAAGGGAAATGAACGCTACAGCTATGCATAGGAGAGTTATCGGAGTTTTACAGAGAAACTGGAAACGAGTATTATCGACTTTAGAACATATAGGAACATATAGGAACATGTAGGAAAATTTAAGAGCGATCATAACAGAGCTCACTAGAAATATTGATTTATAAGTTTAAAAGACGGAATATATTATATAGATGGGGAGAATCTACGAAATTTAAGTATCATAAACGACAACACTGACAATAGATCGGTAAAGCTTTTGTTTGAATATTTGTAGCGTGCAAAGGGGTTGTGTATGCGTGTGTGTGTTTTTTTTTGTGTGTGTGTGTATGTGTGTGCGCGCGCGCGCGTGTGTGTGTGTGTGTCCCCAAACGTACCTGACCCTTCTGTAGGATTAGATCTTTGATGAATTTATCTAGCTCCTTTGTCTCTAAGTATCCACTGTGGTCCTGTAATTTATAAAACAAAGAAATAATTCAAACTAGACTATTAACTGTAATAGGTTAGTATCAGTAACTGAATTAGTACTAACCGATATCTATAATCAGTCGTAAACAAGTCCATCAAAAATAACATCACCGAGATTCTGTTGACATTTGTATGTTATGTAATAATCAACTATCAGGAGGCTGAACAGGTTACAGATTATATCTAACCTTTAGAATCACACACACACACACACACACACACACACACACACACAGTCACAGAGACAGAGAGGTAAACAAAGAACTACTCAAACAGGATTGATTCAGTAAAAACTCGTTTATTAGAAAGTGAAACGTTTTGAAATAGTAATTAGATTGATCTATATAGTAGCTGTGCGCTGATGCTAATGATGATGATGATGATGTTGATGATTGAGATAGTTGTAGTGGTGGTGATGATGATAATAATGATGACGATGACTGGAGTCGTATATAGGCATTTTATAATGAAATCCTAATATCATATAGCTAAAACGTAATTAAAAGCGTTAAGATAAGATAATCCACTTCTAACTGTATCTTCCGATAATCTGTTCCACAAAGTGAAGATGCCGCTAAACTAAAGACACAATCGCCATAAGAGATATAAACACCTGCCTGGATGACTTCTGGTTGAATAAATGTACTAAGTGCTTCTTGTGTACTGAATAGCTTCAAAGGGTTGAATTGCTTAATATAGTAATACGTAGCTCCGTATATTGACGTGAGATGTTTATTTATATTAATAAACTTGTCAAAAATATATTGGAGAATTTTAATAATTCACTAACGATAATGAAAGATTGACCAAGGTGTAATGTTTGTCTTCTGGGAAATTTGACTTAATGTGACGTAATCGTTTATCTTCATTGAATTTCGGAAGATAATAAGCCACCCATAGCCGAATATCAATAATACAATATTCCAAAGTTCATTGTCAGAATTTAGTAATATATTCAGCTGCGCAGCAATGGCATACGAGTGATGCTTAATGCCATATCGCTGCCCAAAGATCCCAAAAGGGCGTATGTCCAATGTGCCAACGAAAGGGTCAAGAGCTCAACATTGAGGGACACGAGATAGCAAAGATAGAACATCAGACAAAATACCATGAACAGATAGCCGTAAAAGAGTTTTGTTCTAAATATGAATTGAACCCAGTCGAACAATTTTTTTAACAATAAATATTATTTCAGAAGATGAACACAAACATGACATCTTTATACATGCGCATTTATACGGTATATCCTTGAGCCAGTTTATATAGTATATCTTTGAGCCCATTTATTAAAAATAAAATGTTAGAATCCATTTATACAGTTTATCTTTGAGCACATTTATACAATATATCTTTGAGCCCATTTATACAGTATAATTTTGAGGCCATTTATAGAGTATATCCTTGAGCCTATTTATATAATGTATATTTGACCCCATTTATACACTATATCTTTGAGCGCATTTATACAGTATATATTTGAGCCCATTTAAACAGTATCATTTTGAGGCCATTTATACAGTATATCCTTTTCACTATTGGAAGTAGAGTCGTCTCAATGGACGCGAAATACTAACCTACATTATGGTCTGGATCAGGGTAATTATAATCATAATGACAAAATGGCCGAATTACCCAAATCGGTCACTGGAGATTGTATTGCGTATTTCGGAATGTTTTAAATCAACAATATTTATGTGGATCAATCTCTCTATGCGGGTATTACGTTCAACAAATTAACATTCCCGTCGGGCAAATAGATTCTACAGAATTAATTAAATGTTTCCGCTTTAATGTGAACGGGTGGGGGGTATGCGGTTCTGGATCTTCAGCGAATTGTATCGGATCGTTTAGGCAGGATAGTGACGAGCTTGGGGCGAAGGGAGTTGTAAGTGATCTAAAGTCTGGCGTTTTAAGCTCTTAACAAACAAATGGTGTTTACGACACGAACTAGACGTCAGAAGGACAAATATTTACATTCTGTTTACATTCTATACTCGTCCGTGACAATGTATTATTTCACGATCTATCGACGAATTAATCGTATGTTGACATCGAATGCTGGCCGCTTATCGTCGTCAGGATCCAATAGGATGACTCGCTGTGTTCGGTTAATCTGGACTGAGTCAGTCCATCCTCGGCTGGTTGATTTCAGCTGATGTTTGTCTCCGGGATTCGGCTGATTGATTTCACGATGTGATGTTGTCGTGTTTCTCATCCGGCCATCTCAGGCGAGACGACGAGATATTTGTGACTCACCGACGAGACTCCGTGTGATGAACTAATTAAGGATAATGTGAGGGAAACTCGAATGGAAAAAACTTTATTATCTCTAAGCTTCCATGGGTTTTTGTTTGTTCATTAAGTCCTTTTAAGCTCTGTCATCATTATGTAATAATTTTTTATATGGTTGTATTTATTCATATTGGTGGATTTGATAAATTAATGATGATGATGATGATGATGATGATGATGATGGTGGTGGTGGTGGTGGTGATGGTGATCATGATGATAATCATGATGATTATGATAGCGAAAACAATTATAACATTAGTATTGATACTATTAATAATAATGATAAACCCAAAAGAACAACTCAGCCATGAACCAATACACTGTTGAATGTCCTTAATTGCATTCTATAAACGGTATACCCCAAGGGATGTTGGCGATAGCGTTGATTTGTACGTATTCATAAACGAGACGGGTTTACATATAAATATCTTAGACCAAAATCGGTTTAAAATCCTTGGATCGGCAATAATGAATTACGATGATAAGCATAGCTTGAGTTAATGACAAAGAAATTAAATGACAATGCACGCAGTTCTTGGTGGATGAAATATCCCCTAACACATACGCACTCACGCGCGTACACTCACTCATATACACACACTCACACATACACACACTCTCTCTATCTATATCTCTCTCTCTGTCTCCACACACACACACACAGAGAGAGAGAGAGAGATGTGTGTGTGTGGTGTGTGTGTGTGTGTGTGTGTGTGTGTGTGTGTGTGTGTGTGTGTGTTAAGCATCATGCCGCCATTTTGCGATGTCTCCGATGTCGGTTGTCAGTTTGAACAAAAAGCACAAATAGAGGCTTTTAAAATTAAATCCACGCTAGGCTAAAACGAGACGGACAGAGTACTGGCGATCCTGACCCAATTATCTTACATCATCGCGTTATCATTATGACGAATCCCTTCAACCAAACGTCTAAATCTACTGACCAATCGTCTGGTGCCATAAATAACATGAGTTCATCCTCTCAATCCTCTCCTTAACTCCCCCCCCCCGGACTACCTGTCACGGTTATGTTTACGTAATGGCGGTGATGTTTTAACAAGGTCCCCGGTGACTCGTTGAAACCGACTGAATTAGCAAGCTGACTGCTGACGAGTTACTGAGGCTGGCTCGGGGATGATATTCCCAAATGAAATCACTGAACCTTGGTAGATAGAGACACGTCATGAAAACTAATGCACACCCGCCATTGATTTGCTGTAACCGTCCCCCAGATGTCGCTTCGGTTATGTTATTCTTTTACCTGGTCCGGATGCGGGCCGTGGAATACTGGGACACGATCCTTAATCATAGTACTGCGAGCATGGTACGAGACGACATGGTACGAGTTGACATGGTACGACATGACCTGCTATGCAATAGCACGGTGGCATTACTCCCAACCTCTAAAGTAGTACAATCAATCTACATAAACTTGATCTATTTCTGTTTTATGTTTATCTAGAATTGATCGGAAAGAATTGCGTTATGGGAAAACGTCTGGATACCATCTGATATCTATGTTATGATACTAACCTGGTCTGACATCTGAAGACATGTACTTTTTATAAGCTAATTGTATATCTACTGTTTAGACTCTTTAGCTTAATGCTTAAACTAACTAAATTCAGGAACAAATCTTACGTCTAGCATTATGCATTATAGGATATATATATATATATATATATATATATATATATATATATATATATATATATATATAAATTATTATCATTTATAAAATTCATTATTCATCGAATTTATAATTTCAGTAAACACACTGAATATCGCCTTGTAAATTAGGATTATAACCAATTCATGTAGTCTGTAGTTTAATACTTCATCACGCGGACTAATTCTAAATAAATTATGCATATTCGGTGGAGATAAGTCTGACTATTATCTGGTTGGTTGAATCCTGATAGTGTCATACCGCTGATTCAAACCCCAATCTTCAACATCACCAGTACGAGCAGAAAGTTTCACATCATACACCACCGAGTTTTGTTTCCATAATTAATAATACTTTAAACACAAATGTTTTTCGTAACTAAGCACAATATAAAGGATTTCGTTTATAGGAAAAAATGTTAGCCTAATCAGAAATCTCGCAAATATTAGGAACACAGTAATTCGTTTTTGTATCACCGATGACAGATTTTCAGCCGCTGTTTTCAAATCCCAGCCCGACTACATCTGAAGGGTGTTTCATCTCTCACTTAGCCTCATTACACCTGTAGATTGTAGCCCATTTAGCCAAGCACCTTCGTAACTGTGCTCGTACAACTTCAAATCTTTATATTCAACTGATTTGCAGAAAAGATGTTAATATGATCTACTTTTTTTTCCCGGGTGATATCGACATAATCTACACCATTACGCTAATAATTGGAAACGGAAGATAGGACTTGAATATAGCAAAGCTGTAACTGTAACTGTGCATGTTATCATTAGAGAAGTTGCGTTATGTGTGAAAAGGTTGGATTTTCTATTAAAAGACGTCCCCTTCTATATTAAAGCTCAACTACGGTCTGTCCTAACACTTGCTGCTGGCTTAACAATCAGCTTTAAACCATTATACGAAATAATTACTCAAGGATACTACTTGGCCCGATTCATTCACCAGGCCGTAGGATGTAAATTATTGAACATCATTGATAATAGTCAATAGGCTTGCCCTTTCGAGCGTGTATATGTCTGCATATGGTTTATTTGTGTATGTGTGTGCGTGTGTGTGTAATTTTATATATATATATATATATATATATATATAATACAAATAGTTATTTAGTTAGCATATATTTTTCTGCGTAAAGTGATTTATGCTGTTATACAGATATTTTTTAAATTAATTTTTGCTTGTTTTACCTACAGTGAGTCCACAATCTGCTAGTTATAATAATGAAACTGGTTTATTTGTTACTAAATTGTGGCTAACGTGATACGTAGGCAATAGTCGGAGCGTATTGTGTCGCAAAATGAGATTCAACTGTATAATCTCATAGGTAACTGGATAGTTTAGATTAAAAACAACACCTGGTATAATTGTCTACATGTGCTCCGTACTGAGAGCAGGAACAATATGGCGATATTGGCCGTCATACCTGTTGTATATTATTTCCATTGAACTGTATGATATACGAATATAAATAGCGCATTTGTTTTTGCGCGGAAAATATCTAACACCACAACTAACTCTTCTCTGGATCCGCCACAGAAAAAAAATAGAAACAGTGGGGGATGATATAAAAATAATACATTCTCAACGATATATGACCAACACGAACTATATATATATATATATATATATATATATATATAATGTTGGTAGCTACCTCGAGATATATACACAACTACTGGATATAGACCAAGAAATAGCTGGATATAGACCAAGAAATATGAATTACGATATAGCCGCTGTGTGTGTGTTCGTGTGTGTGTGCATGTCCGTGTGTGTGTGTCCGTGTGTGTGTGTGTGTGCGAGTGCGCGTGTGTGTACCATGTGTGTGTGTATATTGTATACGTGTGCATATACGTGCATGTGTCTATACGTATGTCTGCCTTATCGTACGTTATCGTATATTGCACATGATACACTTTCTACACGAGCTAAACTCTTATTTCTATAATGTACGTACATTCAGTTATAACAGATTGATATAATACACAAATAAGGAAAGGAATGTTAATTTAACGTACCTTGTCGTAAAATCCCCATATCCTTATAAAATCTACAGAATGGAGCTGAAACAAGAATGAAATAATAATATATTAAAAGTTATTCTTAAGATAATCGTCATATTGCAGACTAACATGATACCATGTTTTTATCCATTCGAGTTATTCCAGGTTAATGAATGCACAAGTATACGAATATCTATTATAATTCAGAAACAATATAGTTATTAATTATAAATATGGTGGCTATTTTTATTACCTTCCCTGTGTTTTAGCATTTATTTGAAGGCATGTTGATGTTACAGACACCTTAATACAGGTAAACATACATAGGGGTAGACAGACAGACAGACAGGCTGTTAGTGAGACAACTTAGATAACAAACCAACGCATAAAGAAGAAAACAAAACATGTACAGAATCAAAAGAGGGATGGTGATTTGGAAGATAATATATATATATATATATATATATATATATATATATATATAGAGAGAGAGAGAGAGAGAGAGAGAGAGAGAGATAAATCGAGAGAGAAGAAAGAGGGAGAGAGATAAATTGAGAGAGAAGAGAGAGAGAGAGAGAGAGAGAGAGAGAGAGTGGTGATTGGTGATTGATGTTTTACGGCCACTTTTGTATGCAAGGTAGGCTAAATGGGCCGAGCGACCTCCAAAGGTAATGAAGCGAAGTCAAAGATAAAACACCCTTCAAATATGCTCATGCCGAGATTCGAACTCAGGTGTGATGATCTGTGATCGACGCGTTATGCGAGTGAGTGAGTGAGTGACTGCGTGAGTGAGTGAGTGAGCAATCAAATATGTATTCCAACAAATTAAATATGGTATTATGCCCGTGGGAAGCAGCCTTTCCATAGGAGACGGTAGGGGTTGGTGGCACCTCCATGTCAAGGGCATTTAGGAAATCATTTAGATGCATCCTGACAGGTGTAAATGTATTAATTAGTCATTTCATGACAATGTTCTTTGGAGACTGTTTTGCCAGTTTATATTGGCACTTTGTTTATAAAAATCTAAAAACCTGTTATAAGCGAACCTGAGCCATAGCTCAGCAACCAGATGTAAACATTATTAAACCATCAGCTTTTGATGATGTTATTGTTCTATACTGGCCAAGTGAGTACTGTTTATTCAACACTGCTTTGTAATTATGTACTGTGTATTAATCAACCCTGAGATAACATAGACAGACAGACAGACAGACAGACAGAGAGTCAAATATAGAGAACTAACTAGATATAGAGAGACAGAAAGTTTAACAGAGAGTGAACCAATCTGTCTGAGGAACAGAGATATAGACAGGCAGGCAGACATACAGACAGACAGTGAGACACACAGAATACTTAGATAACAAACCAACGTATCAAGAAGAGATTTAAAAACTTGTACAGAATCAAAGGTTGGTCTGGTGGTTGGGAAGATATATATATATATATATAGAGAGAGAGAGAGAGAGAGAGAGAGGGGGTGGCAGAGAGAGAGAGGGGGGGCGAGAGAGAGAGGGGGGAGAGATAAAGAGAGGGAGAGAGAGAGAGTATAAGCAGACTTAAGTTATTCCCAGGTGTAGCAGGTTAAGCACCTTGCCTATAAATGTGGTTACTTAGTTACAAACACCTGCTTATTAAGGACGACTTACATTAAGCTAAGGTTCGGTGCTTTTTTTGGTAATTTGCAGATTAGATAGACGTTTGAAGGCAGGTTTGTTAATTATCTTTGACAGATTCAATTATTGGTTGTTAAGGATAATATACAGGCAAAATGGCGATACTACCAGTGTGTGTGTGTGTGTGTGTGTATGCCCGCATGAAATATGCGTCTTTATGGATAAGAACATAAAACTAAAAGAACACCGTCACTGTTGTGCCAACTTGTATAAACACTTACGCGGGGTCAAATCGCCAGCGATAAATCGCCACCCCAAGAAGAACGTAAGTTACAGTGAAGCTTCGTCCCTCCGATCATCCGTCACAACGACATATTTCCCTCGCCACGTAATAACCATTGGCTATGATTGGTCCGACGGCGTTCACGCTATCTTATACCGACACCTAACCAGGGTGTTACATACAACGTTCGCGATTTATCTTCCTTACCTCATTCCCCCCACAGAATAGCTGCTTGAACTCTTCCAATCTGTTATCCGGTTCCTGGAAACACGAAGAGAAATCGAATTAACTACCACAACAACAACAAAAAGGCCACTTTCCACTGATCTATTGAACCGGTAACTTTAATTGATTAGATTTAACTGATTCGTTCTTAATGAAACAAGAATATTAAATTATTGGCCTTTTTGCGTAATAGGTTATATTTGTTTCTTCTTCTATTCTATCATCATGATCTCGGACTGCGAGTGGACGCAATGTCTAGGGTACGATCGAGTCTGACAAGTTCCTGATGGTAAATAGAATGGCAAAAATATGGCGCTTCCAACTGCTATCTTAAATTTGTCAAACCAATTTTATATGTATTGTCTTTGTGCCGAGTAGGCTATTTCATTGTCAGAATCAACCCACGTAACATTTGTGCCTCGTGCAGAAATATGTAAAACAGATATAGATACTAATACATACCAGTTGACTAACTGACTGACTCACTCACTCACTCACTCACTCACCCACTAACTCACAGGTACATATTACAGCCACATTTATCCGTTGGGGATATGTTAGTCGCCCAGTCTGTCTGTCAGTCGGTTTCTCTGTTTTTGTGTGTGTCTACCCGAGTGTACATTTAAGTCCAACAGAGAATGACACGTGATATTTTTAAGCCCAATCTAACACCATAAATCGAAACGGTTCTCATAATATTGAAACGTTTCGGGCGCCAAGAGCACACCACCGACTAGGCAATATAAGCGAGACCCAGGAGATTTTCGGTACATTCCCATTATCCCGTCAGTCACTTCAGTGGCGCCGCCTGTGGACTTCAAGCGACAAGGGACAAGCTTCAATCCGAAAAACTTTGATCCTTCGCAGAGAACTATTTTTTGTCAAGTAAACAACTTTTATTGTGTTGTCATATATACTCAATAAGTTTTTAATGGAAGGTTGCATAAATTTATCAACACTGTGTGTGCAATTACTTTGATTCTATTGGATGGACGGATTATATGTATTGTGATGATGAAGACGACGATTCTTGAGGTGTTTAGAACTTTATAAAATCTGACAGACAATGTCCATTTATCTTAATAAAACTATCTGCTTATTGCCAACAGTTTCCTGTTTATGTGTGGTTAGCAAGGATATACATCTCCTTCTTGCACTTGAATGCGCGCGCACGCACACACACACACACACATATATATATATATATATATATATATATATATATATGGCTGCCTGCCAGCTATCTTGATGTTCTGTATGTCTGTGTTTATCTGTCTGTTCGTCTGTCTGCCTGTATGTCTGAATTTTCGCGATTTATTTTTATTCATTCCATGAGCTGGTATTAGATTGGAATAGATAGCTTCAACTCATGCGACAAATGTAAAATTACCACGATGATGATGATGATGATGATGATGATAACGAAAATAATAATAATAATAACAATAACAATAATAGACACTGTCTACTCACTTGATGTGACTTGTCCATATTGGTAGAGGGCGTTACGTTCAAGTTCAAAGTGATACCCGCCAAGTTGATGGGATTACCGAGATTAATTTGAGAGGATTCTGGATCTTTGGTCAATTCCGCGTCCACGATGTCTTTAGTTTCCTTGTTATCTTTATTGTCTTGAGTCGAGTCTTTCTGGCGTTTTGACCTTCGGTTGTGTGACCGCTTGATGAAGGTCAAGCCACAACACCCAGTTGATGTCCTCTTGTCCTCGCTATCCTGTGACAGAAAATAGAGGAAACATTATGAAGACGTCGTCAGATAATCAACTAAAATAAATCAACGAGACAGCTGCAGCAGCTCAACGATGTACAGGTAAATATTTTGGATTGGTTTTTATTTAAAGTTCGTCTCTCTCTATCTCTCTCTCTCTCTCTCTCTGTGTTATATATATATATATATATATATATATATATATATATGTGTGTGTGTGTGTGTGTGTGTGTGTGTGTGTGTGTGTGTGTTGTGTGTCACTGTTCCACTTAACCCTCTATCCAACACAAAAAGAACTGATGAGGCAGTAACGTATGAGGCAGTAACTGATGAGGGAGTCTTGTATTATACACTGACGAATCATCCAGACGTTGTATTTCTATTTGGGATTCTCTGGATTTTCACCCTGCAAACACCAGACACATCTGACCATACTGACCCATCGCACGCACGCACACGCACACACACACGCATACATACATACATACACACACACACACACACACGCGCGCGCGCGCATGCATACATACATACATACACACACACACACACACACACACACACAATATATATATATATATATATATATATATATATATATATATATATATATATATATGCACACACACACACACACACACACACACAGGAAGACACCTGCCTGTATACGACACGCAATACCTATTACATTACAGAACGAGATATTTCATCTCAGTATATTACTCTATGTTTTAGTACTGAAGTATTCAATAAGTTGGTAACATACAGCTTTGAATAGCTTGTAATAACAGCCATCCGTCTACACACTAACTGACTTATTAAAAGTCTATATACTCAAATGATGTTTACCTTGTTGTTATAGATTAAACCAGCTCCATGAAAATTACTATATTTGTATTAATAATGCATACAAGGTCATACATGCATGCCCATAGATCCCTGCACATCTACACGCTCACACATGCTCATACACGCATATATTCCTATTTATGCATACATGCGAGCAGACACACGTTATTAATATCATTGTGCAAATACAAATACTTATATATATATATATATATATATATATATATATATATATATATATATATATATATATTACATACTACTATGTATATTGTTAGTGTAAGGGTGCATCTCTGCGGCGCAGGCACTCACACACACAGAACAAAACATAACCAATATTTTAAAATCTATTCGCATCAAGGAAACATCCTCGCCGGCGAGACAGATGTTACCAGTTACAGCTGGACCGTTAATCACCATTTCAGCTGTTATTAATCCGAGAAATACAGCTGTGAGAGGGGGTCCACGTCAGTACAGTTATCCACAGCTGTAGACGATGTTAATCCAGGGACCAAACCCTTCCTAAATATAGACATAAACGAAAGTTATCTGTCTGTATGTCTGTGTGCTCTCTCTCTCTCTCTCTCTCTCTCGCTCTGTGTATAGTGACAGACTGATAGACAGACAATGAGAGAAATATACAGATAGACAGACAGACGGACGGACTGTGGTGTATTCTATGACTTGCTCCCACAAACCTGCCAGGTGTGTTTAAACACCACCTGCTGAACTAAGATGCTGGTAGGCTTTGTCATTCGTTATATTTGTTCACGTGACCAGATCACGTGATGATGGCATACCCGATTAAGCGGGGTGTTAATTGTTGTCTGATGATTGGTCGACACACAGTGTATCATCCTTTGTCCGTCGTTCTTTATACCGTTTCGCTATAGACGACAGATTGTATTAGTGACAGATGGCCTTACAATATTGATATATTGGGATATGTATTACGGTTTGATTATATAACTTGTATGTTATTAGAAATAGAGAATTCGAAATGTTGTTGTTTTAATGCCACTTTTGTGCACAAGGTAGGCTAAATGGGCCGAGCGACCTCCAAAGGTAATGGAGCGAGGTGAAAGGCGAAACACCCATCTGACACAATCCAGCCGGGGTTTGAACCCAGATGCTATAGATATGTTTGCCAACGGCGCTACCAGTTAGACCACGTAGGCGCGAACTTTCTAATGGCGTATATATAGAAACAGAAAGTATCAACTTGGAATATTACAATATATAAAATATAGATAGTATCCATCACAGATACAACATACACATTACACACAAATAATATAGATTATCTCTGAGCATCTGAGATATATGGAGGGGGGGTTGAAATCAAGTGTTATGGCTGATAGTATGCGACACATCAGGACTCTAACACTCTAAGAAAGACATCCGGTGTTGCCCAATTTGGTTTTGGAAGTTTCATCCTTATATTATTTCTTTAGTGAGTAGCTTATCTGATGTGATCAGCGTCGAGGCTAAGCGAAGTAATGAGTTATCAAATCAGAAATGTTTGGCTGTCTCACTCACTCACTCACTCACTCAAATGAACTGGACGATAGACAGGCGATGTTTCTCTCAACCTGATTGATAGACCAGCAAACCAGACATAAACACAGAGAGACAGACAGACAGACAGACAGACAAACAAACAGACAGACAGACAGACAGAAACATAGACAGACGGAGTGACAGACAGACAGACATATACACTAAAATCCACAAATCAGATTACAAAGTTTAACTCCTCATGGTAGATTTTCGTAATGTTTGTTGTGGCCTGATGATAGCTCCAAGTTGATGACTGTACAAATATTTTTCTAACACCCCATTAATGTATTTTGTCTCAAATTTGATCCATTTCCGTCTGCGTTTAATTCACCATGGTAGGCATAGTATATATATGGCGGATGCATGGTGGGTACCATAGAAGTGTGACGTGTTTTTATCATGGTACCATGTACTCGACGTATTTGGGGCTGATTGGGGGATTCTGAAGACGGGGGGGGGACTCGATATAAATGCCCCTTTGCACTTTTACCAGCCAATGTATATTTAATCAGTCGTCCATCTAAACTGGTATAAGTTAATCTGACATTGATTAGCCGACACCTTCATCATTATCTACCGTCACCTGTACATTTTGTGTCAAGCGCCCTCTACCGTTTAGTGATCTCATGCATCTTTGACATTCCTTATTACTCCTGCGATGTATTCATTCTCCTTCTCGTAAGCGTCGTAGCCATCAAATAATGGCACATGTCTCGCTCGATAAGCCGAAATTACACCGAATCTGTTCATTCGAAGTTTATTCTTGTCAATTTTCGCCTGTGAAACTCGAAGGGATTTTGATGCGGTGATGATGATGATGATGATGATGATTTATGTTTTTCGGCCAATTTTATGCACTTGGTAGGCGAAATGGGCCGAGCGACCTCCAGATATGCCTACGCCGAGATTCTAACTCGGGTGGTATTGATATGTGGTCCAAATAAACCACGGAGGCGCCCAATGATACTGGGGTAAATAGGATGTTATAATGATAGTAACATAACTATTCGGAAATTGACACTTCTCATCTTCCTGACGATTTGAATTAACGCTTAAATTAGAGACTGCGGACCTTCTCAAAGGCTAATTACCCGTTTTGGGAACATTTAACTGTTTCCAGATTATAATTTGTAATACATAATAGAACAAGTAAAGAATTAAAGCATTTCTACGACGACACACACACACAGAGAGAGAGAGAGGGGGGAGGGGGGAGAGAGGGGGGAGAGAGAGGGGGGGAGAGAGAGGGGGGAGAGGGGGAGGGGGAGAAAGGGGGAGAGAGAGAGAGAGGGGGGAGCGAGAGAGAGAGAGGGAGAGAGAGAGAGAGGGAGGGAGAGTTAGAGAGAGAGAGACAGAGAGAGAGAGAGGGAGTAATCATTATCACAAAACGAAACATAAAAGCAAACATATTGCCCACAGGGCTATAGTGATAAACACATAGTGACCTTGCACTAAATCAAGCTTGCATGATCGACCATAAAAACGTACAAACATTATGAATCTGGACATCATCTGATACTTATACTAATGAAGGCGCCTGCATATTTTCGTACAAGCATACGAACGGATACACACACATTTTGACATGAATAGTTTCCACTTCAGGTCTCGAAGTTATGTTTTTCCCGGTTGATATTATTTGGTAAAGAGAAGTAGAGTTCGGTAAAGAAACAGTAAAAACAGTTAAGGAAACAACGAAAAACGTCCATTTCAGCTGCAACTGAAGATGTTTTCGTTGGTTTTACGCGCAAGTACAACCATGTTGTTGTCCTTGACACCAAACGATGACGTCATCCGTCTCGTGTCTTCTAAAACTTCCCGCTGTCGTGTGATAGTTGAATTTGTGTCCTCAGACTTAATAGTTTGCGTATCTATATAATTATGAATATCTCCTCTGTCGCCCACAAATACAGGGTTGACTCGGATTAGAACCCACAACCTAGAGGCTTACAGTGCGGCGCTCTAAGCACTGCACCATCAGAGCGCCCCATTGGAATGAAGAAGAACGTTTGTAGAAGAAGAGCTGTCACTGTTGATGGCAGACATAGACGAGATGGGATGTCCGTAGCTAATACAATCAGAGCCAAAAAGTGGACAGTTCATCCGTATTATCTCTTGATTCACGCCATTATTAACAAATATTTCAATCAAGCACCACCAGGGTACATGGATATTACAAGTATTACGGCTTCCTCATAATAAACCTCATGGCAGTAAGTAGCCTCGTCTTATCACAAACATCTCACAAATCTCTTCCTCATTACCACATGCTTCAGGAATATTACGTCCAGTAACGGATCTTCCAACCTTCTACAAACAGCCCTCTATCCTCATATCCATCTCAACACCTGATTATCACAAAACACCTAGCCCCCCCCCCCAACAAAAACACTTCAACAAACATCTCACAACAATCAGACATCCAAATAATATCACACCAAACTCATCACTAGACGACTAACAGATGGAATATATCACTGTGTTCTCTCTCTCTCTCTCTCTCTCAGTCAGTCTGTCTCACCCCCTCTTTCTCTCTCAGTCTGTCTGGTTGTCTGTGTATCTTTCTCTCTCTTTCTCTCTCTCTCTCTCTCTCTCTCTCTCTACATATATATATATATGTGTGTGTGTGTGTGTGTGTGTGTGTGTGTGTGTGTGTGTGTGTGTGTGTGTGTGTGTGTGTGTGTGTGTGTGTGTGTGTGTGTGTGTGTGTGTGTGTGTGTGTGCCTTCCGTATCTTGTACTGGAGTAATTTAATTTAATCCTCTATTAGACACTTTTATTAAGAAGGATGTTTTTAACATTTTATTGTTGGTTGTATATTTGATTTTCTTGTTAATTTATATATTTCGAAATGATGTCTTGCACAATTTGAGGCTGTAATAATGTTTTTTTAATTATAAGCTATATTACCACGTATTTGTTCTTAAAATGTATATGCATCTGTGTATGTATGTATATATGTATGTTTGTATGTATGTATGTTTGTCTATATATATATATATATATATATATATATATATATATATATATATATATATCACACACGCGCCTCGAGCACACACACACAGAGAGAAACACACATACATACACACACACACACACACACACACACACACATATCAAGAATTCACTGA
Organism: Paralvinella palmiformis; assembly: GCA_025642065.1. Classification (NCBI taxonomy): domain Eukaryota; kingdom Metazoa; phylum Annelida; class Polychaeta; order Terebellida; family Alvinellidae; genus Paralvinella; species Paralvinella palmiformis. The sequence continues at coordinate 239,023 of JAODUP010000434.1, read as the reverse complement.
TTTATAAGCATAATATTATTTTATTCTATAGCTGTCTCATTGTGACAGCATCACTGACAGAGATCCGGTCTTTGTGCCTCATTGTTTACCGGCAATCTGTTTGGAGTCCTTGAAGTGACAATGGTTCCATCTACCGGACACACACACACACACACACGCGCGCGCGCGCGCACACACACACACACAAACAAACAAGCAAACATAAAGAGAGAGTGAGATAGAGAGATCAGACATCCAAAATTATCAAGAAGCGAAGATGAATAACATTAGATGACAAAGATAAGTAATGGAGGTAAACAAAACCGTAAATATATATATACTGACACAATGATGACTCTCAGAGAGTTTTGAGTTATATTATTTATCTCACTCCAGATTTGACATCAATGTCGTCTTTTGGGTAAAGCCAATGGCTGTCATCTTTTGGGTACAGCCAGTAGCTGTCGTCTTTTGGGTACAGCCAGTGGTCCGGTTTGTCCAAATAGCGTATAACTGTGGATTTATTAAGACGCCATCTTGGTGTTTTGCTGAGTTTCTGTGATAGATAAATGTCTTTTGGGTAAGTACTTGATTCTTAAATAACTGCAGCTAAAAGAACTATAATAAATTAATGGCATATACTGCCTGATCGATGTATGCTGTAATAGAACAGACAGGCTAGTCTTGTTTAACAGAGACGAGTTTACAGAACAGACAAGGAATGGTTGTGTACATTATAATTAATAGAACAACCTCCGTAAAAACCATTAATATCATATTCGGCCATATTGTGGGGTTGGGCCAAGTCGACTTCCGGCACTTTACGTCACCATCTGCTATTCGCTTGCTCTTGTTCGTTCACACGAGAGAGAGAGAGAGGGGGAGTGGGAGGGACTTATTTTTTTCCAACTTTGGTTGTCCATATAGGGATGCAGCTCTTTAAACAACTAACACGGTCATCTTTACGAGAGTTCGTATAATTAGATTTGGGATTGTAATAATTCTTCAACTGTCAAACTCTAAATCGTCTGCTTTTCCGAGCAGTCGAGAGTCTTCGAGAATAGAACTCTCAACGGAAAAGAGTTGTCTTGACTGTATTTTACAAGCCCTGATCACTATAACAGGCCAAGATAGGAAGCTAAAAACTAAAGGCGTTGAGAGGCGAGAACCCGGCGGGGAACAATGATGAGTGAAACATGTTCTCCGCCTTAGGTGATTAAGTTTCAAACAGAGAACACGACTTAAAGTAGGCAGCTTCAACGAGTTGGAGAAACTGACACGGTATAGTTCGTGGTCCAGTTTAAGGCGGGTAGCGGAACTTGAAGTAGGTAAACAAGGTTCCTAATAGAAGATAGAACCTGAAGTAGATGACTGAAGTATCATCGGACGATAGTAATGATGGATCTATAGTTGTCCCGGTCTAGTAGTCCAGATCTAGTAATCCATGTCTAGTACTCCAAGTTTAGTAGTCCGGGTCTAGTAGTCCAGGTCTAGTACTCCAGCTCTAGTAGTCCAAGTCTAGTAGTCTAGGTCTAGTAGTCTATGTCTGGTAGTCTAGGTCTAGTAGTCCAGGTCTAGTAGAGTAGTCTAGGTCTAGTACTCCAGGTCTAGTAGTCCAAGTCTAGTAGTCTAGGTCTAGTAGTCTATGTCTAGTAGTCTAGGTCTAGTAGTCCAAGTCTAGTAGTCTAGGTCTAGTAGTCTAGGTCTAGTAGTCTAGGTCTAGTAGTCCAGGTCTAGTAGTCCATGTCTAGTAGTCTAGATCTAGTAGTCCAAGTTTAGTAGTCAGGTCTAGTAGTCTAGGTCTAGTACTCCAGGTCTAGTAGTCTAGGTCTAGTAGTCCAGGTCTAGTTGTCTAGGTCTAGTACTCCAGGTCTAGTAGTCCAAGTCTAGTAGTCTAGGTCTAGTAGTCTATGTCTAGTAGTCTAGGTCTAGTAGTCCAGGTCTAGTAGTCCAGGTCTAGTAGTCTACGTCTAGTAGTCTAGGTCTAGTAGTCAGGTCTAGTAGTCCAAGTCTGGTAGTCAGGTCTAGTAGTCCAGGTCTAGTACTCCAGGTCTAGTAGTCCAGGTCTAGTAGTCCAGGTCTAGTAGTCTACGTCTAGTAGTCTAGGTCTAGTAGTCCAAGTCTAGTAGTCCAGGTTGTACCGTTGGCAATAAGGTTATACGATAAACACTACATAGCAAGTTTTCTAAACTAAATTAGGCAATCTAAAACTGAAATCAATAATATAAAGTGGGTATAGGTAACTCATGTTACCTATATGAAGACGGATTAGTTGTTGTTGCTGCTGCTGTTGTTATTGTTGTGGTTGTGGTTCAATTATAAATTATAATATGGAAATCCGGATTATAATACACACGACGAAATAAACTAAAATACAAAACAAAATAATCTCCTCAATTACTAAATACAAAACAAAATATTCTATCTATTATTATAAGTATTAGTATACAATCCTAAATTAAACCTCTGATTGGTGATAACTAGTATATCTTATCCAGTCAAGACCAAACAGTTGAATAGTTTATCTGGATAGGGATTTCATTTGGAAAAATATACAAGGTTAAGTCAATTTAACGATATTATGTAGATATTGGTGAATTGATCATATGTATGTATGTTGTTTTCAGTGTAGTTTATACTATCACATTGTACTATAATTCGCTTAAACAACAATCTTGATATATTATCATTAGAGTTATAGTTGGTATCATGTCTACTATTGTTGTTGTGATGGTTTATGACTATATTCGTTGTTATTAGTGTTGTCATTGACGTCATCAAAGTTTCTCCTCCTCCTGTTACTACTACTACTACTACTAGCACTTTACCACCACCACTACTACTACAATGCTACGATTACTACTACTCTTGCTACTTCTGTCACTGCCGTTTCCACTACCAATTCTCTGATGTGTTTAATCAGTTGTTTATAATTTATATTATTATTTCTCAGATCGTAGAATCATTTCTATCATCCCTAAGATTTTCACATTTAAAACAAGACAGAGTAAAGCTAAAGATGCATCAAACAATGGCGCCATGTCCTTGCCAGTGTCAAATATTGACAATAGGAAGACATCACTGACCGCGTGAAGAACGTCAACGAGACAATCTGAAGATCAGCAGATGGAAACCGAAACTGTGTACACAAAGATCGACAAAGGCCAAAGACTCGGATGGATAAGAGAGTGATGGAAAGGGGGTGGATGAAGGGTTATAGAGAACACGGAACACCGTCAAAGGTACACCGAGTGGAGCATGCAGGGATCATGAGAAACTTTCTGAAGAGCTCCACATCCAGGTCAACACACCATCACGATGACCTTTAGAGGTCAAACTTAGTTACTTCATTACGCACCTCGTTTGGCCTTTAGTTAATGCGCCACTGTAGTGTTTATGTTTGTGTTTGGACGCTAAGTGTCCTCTTGTTAGAAACAGATTGACGCATGCGGCCAAATTAGAACAGAAAATGACAAAACAAACTCCGACGACCATTCCCAAATCGTAGCTCAGTCTTTCCATTCCGAGTTAAGACGATTGTTGTTCGTGGTGACCTTGTCGTAGAAAGGCAGATTTGAAATCTGGAGGACTTCAGTTATAATCCAGCCATTGGATTGCGTTGTCCCATTTCTTGCTAAATAACCTGTCCATAGAGGAATGGAAATGGCATATTTCTCGGTACGTTGAGTATGGCAACAGATTGTACGGCTCAGTTGCAGGGAAAGGTCTTAACTATAACGAAAGTTTGTAAATCATCGGAGCTCGATGAGACTTCACGTGCCTGTTAATTGTTTACATATTCTTGACTATGCGGGAAGGTTAGAGATAATAATTACTGACAATAAGAGTCTTAGTCTGGTTATGACGATATTATACGATGTGTAAACGGAAGGCCAAGTTCTGTAACATCTCAACACCAATATTAATGGCGACGGGAAAAGAAATTTCACATTTTTAATTAAATATAACGAAACAAACAATTACGTTATACCCTATCAGATGCACTACCACACTCAAAACAATTCTAACCATCAGCTATCATATTTCCATTAAAAGGATCCAAAAATCGTTAATTTCCGAACTTTCACGACCCATTGCTAGTGTGTACTACACTCGCTAGGGGTTATTGTGTGACGTAGTACCACAAGTTTACAATCGTCAGTTTCCGACGAAATGTTTGACATGCTCTGGGATATCAAGTCCTACAGCTTTGAACCACTAGCGAAAAAGGTCCCAGGCAGTATTAATTGTGACAAATTAGTTGCAGCAAGTGCATACGTGGACCCATACAGCCACCTGTGCCGCCGGTCCGGGTCCACAATAAGAGTTGGAATGGTGTGTATTTGTTGGTATTGGTATAAGCTTAATTGATGAGTTAACAAACTGGGCCTGAATGCGAGTATTTCCCTCCTCCTATCACATAATTTGGATGCATGGGGCTCTCCCATATGTGGCCTATACTATTCTATACAGCGATGTGCCGCCCTCGGTGTGTCTTTTTTTTTGGGTAATTTTCGGAGGGTTATTATTTCGTGCCGGGTTTTGATGATACTTACACGTCAAATATAATCATTGGTATTTGATATATAATATAGCTCTGCTTGAAATTAATTTTAATATATAACACTAACAGTTTGACTAATTTGGGAAACCTTTTCCTGTTACCTTTAAACAGTCGGCCATTTCTAGCTGAACAGTTTCTATCTTTAAATAATGACCTAGAATCTTTGCGAATTTTTGTTTTAATTATATACGATATGTAGAACTAGATTTACAAGTTAGTAGCCACGTTTTATCGCCAAATTATGTATGTACCCTATATTACTTAATACCTCAAATATAGATAAAGGCCTCACCACTCTCAGGAAAACCGCACATTTAATAAATGTATTACATTTAGCGTAGTGTTGACGTAACTCTGATGGAACACTTTAATTCTACATCAAATGTTGGATATTTAAGTACACGATGTGTTGTATTCCAAAACTGAAGTCACAAACTTAATGTGTTTTTCACGTTTATTTTTATATGGAAAGGGGAGATGAGGAAAATGCGTGTTTAATCTTGTTCTAATATATATATATATATATATATATATATATATATATATATATATATATATATATATATATATATATATATATAATACACAATATATATATATATATATATATATATATATATATATATATATATATATATATATATATATATAAATACAGTTCATATTCTATTTCATGAGCCCCAATTTAATAGACGTAGGTGTGGTGGGCAAAATAGAAGAATGTTCTCTTTTATAAATATAAAGGGTACATTTTGATGTTTATAAAATTAAAAGTTATAGTTTTTTCTGCGGTTGATCTGTGAATCTTCGTGATACAGAAAATTAATGGCAGATATTTAATGAGATGCATATTGTTTTGTTGGAAGATTTGTTTGTGTATTTGTTTGTTTGTTTGTCTGTTTATTAACTTATTAACCAGACCTACTAGGAACAACTTATTAAATCCTACACTAGTTACAAATACAGACATATAAACATACAGACAGACGGACGGACGGACAGACATACAGACAGACAGCTGTCTGGATATAGATATTAACAAAAGTTATCTCCAAACGAAGGCCAACAATATATCTCACTCAGTGACAATCTAAAACACATTTAGTCAAAGTAATTTCCACGCACGTAGTCACAAACACACACATACACATACACTCAAGTGCGCGCGTACACACATACTCATCTACAACAACTACAGGACATACAACTATCTTATCTACGCCAGTTCTTATGTTTAATTATTTAATTAATCATCACTAGAGTCTAACTCGAGGGGAGCCATATTGTCATGCCATGTTGCCCATTCTGTACTTAGCATTGACGTATCCTGCATCAATCATCATCATCAACATTATCATCATCATCATCATCACCGATTGCCGCTGCTGGTATGAGATGATGGTAACGATAAGACAAGCCATGCCCGGCCTCAAATAACAAATGACTCCTGCTCTAACACGGCTAAGATATGGTCAGCCGGCTAGAAGAGAAAGCCAAAGGCCTCAAACCACTTAGAAGATTGTTGATGTGTCATCGCGATCAGAATGGCTTCTGGTGGGACGTACGAGCGACACGCAATTTGTACATTATATCATCCAGATATCACACCTCAAGCAACTTAATGTGAGCTAGGTAACATGGCATAGCTTTGATGAGCAAGTGGCTTTTGGTTTGTTTGTATTTAGGCAAATCAAGGCGTAATAATAATATAAATTAAACAATACGGTAAAGTAATAGTGCCAAAACCAGGTAAACCTATTCTAAGGAGCTGTAATATATATATATATATATATATATATATATATATATATATATATATATATATATATATATATATATATATATATATATATATATATATATATATATATATATATATATATATAGTGAGATATATATATATATATATATATATATATATATATATATATATAGAGAGAGAGAGAGAGAGAGAGAGAGAGAGAGAGAGAGAGAGAGAGAGAGAGAGAGAGAAGAGAAGAGAGAGAGAGAGAGAGAGAGAGAGAGAGAGAGAGAGAGAGAGATAGAGATAGAGAGAGAGAGAGAAGAGAGAGAGAGAGAGAGAGAGAGAGAGAGAGAGAGAGAGAGAGAGAGAGAGAGAGAGAGAGAGAGAGAGAGAGAGAGAGAGAGAGAGAGAGAGAGAGAGAGAGAGAGAGAGAGAGAGAGAGAGAGAGATTAAAACCATGATTAGATATGATGAGTGCATTAACCATTAAAACCTTTTTGAATAAAATTATTTTAATAAGATTTTAAAACATGACTTTAAATTTCTTTTGCGACATAACAACTTGTTCCATAACGTTGGCAAAGGAACACTAAGGTTTTGAGTTTTTATTTAGGCACAGCAAGGATCAGTACGTCAGATTAATTAAGTGTTCTAATGTTAACTCTTTCTTGAAACTGTTATGTCAAATACACTGTTGTTTGACCCTTTGGTGTCTCGTATATGATCGCGAGTATCTCCAATTGCAACCCCTTATTTGCCTGAGGCCAATGAAGTTCCTTCCAGTGAAGCGGCATGTTGGATGTGACTACACATACCATGCCCATACTTGTAAATATACACGTTTCGACTAATTTCTCACTCACTCACTCACTCACTCACTCAATTATTATCCTATCCACTTTCTAGTGTTATCCATCTCATAAATAAACATGACCCCCTGCGGACTCGTGACTGCAGAATTAGTCTAATGTATCTTCTCGTGTGTGACAAGAGATGACTGAAATGAGACCTTACCGAATAAGCTTTATGTACCGATGTGTCTTGTTAAACATACGTACTCCATATATATATATATATATATATATATATATATATATATATATATATATATATATATATATACTAATACATATAATCTGACTACATATACATGCTGGTACGTACACAAGTATAACACATAAACTGATATATATATATATATATATATATATATATATATATAAGAGAGAGAGAGAGAGAGAGAGAGAGAGAGAAAGGGAGAGAAATCGATAGTTTTCCAGTTTCAGGTTGAACATTTACCAATCCACCGAAGATACCTCAAAGAGTCTATATCTTGTTTAAAGTCGACTGTCATAGTCACTTAATCTCTCCTCTGGCAGCCTTAACCGACAGTCGACATTACCGAATATGGTCCCGTTAAGGGCTCTTCTGGATTAAACGCGATCCTTATCGCCATGGACAGCCCTCTATCGACGCAACACTCAAACCAAACCACGTGACACGCGCAGACGTTACGTCAGCGCGGCAACAGCGGTAGGTTTCTCGGGTAAACAAACTTGACGAGATCGAGTAGAAATCCTAACACGTCCGAGCTGACTGCATCCGTATCCGGAATGGGTGTCACGTGGTCACTTACGTCATGGCCACGTCATCGGTCATCAGCGTTAGCAAAAGCGATAATAACTCGGGATTTGGCGACAGCTCGCGACCATTGGCAAGTACTCACACTCGACTGGTGACAGGGCGAACACCGACTAGAAAGGTCTCTCCGGTCGTTGTAAATACGTCACAGAACACGTAGATATACTCACAACACGCCATATCCGGTCTACTTTCGATATACAAACACTTCTGAAACGTCCTCTGTGAACGAAATCGTATCCATATCTACCAGCTAACGGATAGAAACAATATCGTGTACGTTGAACGTCCCACTGGGGAAACAATCCCACCCCCCCCCGCTTATAAGACCATTGCTGCAACGTATCCGGATCAATCCCAGAAAGTGACGTTTATATTCTTGTATTTAGCCGTTAAGACCCTACAAGTATTTCGTGAAGAATACGATTAAAGACTAAAATCCCTGCTAAATTAACACACATCACCGGATATTGACAACCGATCGCTAACGACGGTTCGATATTCAATACCACGTGACATTAACTGTTTTTCGTTTGTTTCCTTTCCAATAATGGACCTAGAATGGATTTTGATTGGCTAGTTGGTGATGTTTTAATAACACGTGACTTAACTGAAGGAATAATAACAACAATAATAATAATAACGGTGACAACTTATAAATAGTGTGTGTGTGTGTGTGTGATACCTGTATACGTATATAGTTACCATTAATCCCAGGTGTGTCATTTTACCTGAGTATAATACTCCCCGCTAGTCTCGACATTAATGTCAATTAATGTACATATTAGTAACTGTCCGGAATTAGTAATTATGGTGTGGCACCTCAACCCCAACCCCCCCACAATCAGATGATAAGACGTTTAGCATATAGAGTGTATATTATAATGGAAAAACACTGAATATTCAATATACTAATGCATGACTATATATATATATATATATATATATATATATATATATACGGTTTTGATGATGCCTGTAATTTATTTCAGCAAATGTCGCTTAAAAATTAAACAAATAAAACTAATTTTATTTTACTTTTTGGTATCAACAACAGAAGAGCGTGTATCTGTTGTAGCTAATAACCTATCCATAAAGAAAGCGCCATATAATATTATTATAATTGTATTTTTATTGCCACCGCCATGACAATAATATATGCCAAGCCGACATAATTAGTAACAGTACGCCGCCAGGTGTCGTCTTAGTCCTGTACAAGTGGGTGTACTTGCCTATACGTACGCAACCATGACGTCAACGAAAGCCGTTTCGGCTGACTGATTTCAAGTTTACTGTAATATTGGTAAAGTAATGGTACATTTCTCTCTCTCTCTCTCTCTCTCTCTGTGTGTGAGCGTGTGTGTCTCCACACACACCCAGGTGCGCGCACACTTGCGTGTGTGTGTTTGTGTGTCTGTGTGTGTGTGCTGACTCAGATAGGAGCCTTCATAATCGTGACAGATGACGCTTCTTTTAAAGATGGTGACCTATCAGATTACGACATACCGTACGTCACAGTCATGTGACCGACTCGTTTGTATCCATGCATTTGACGCGTGCTCATCCAAACTGAGTCACGTGATAAATTTATATTTTTTCTTCTTCTAAAAATAATCATATAAAGAATCTGACTGACATATTGACAACGATGACGAAATGTGATGACGTCAAACATCTTGATATTAAAACCTAACAACCGAAAACAGAAAAGAAATGCAATCAAACACACACACAGACAACACATACACGTGTATGTGTGTATGTGTGTACTTTTCCATACACCTGACGACACCATCCTCACCTGCTCTGAGTCGCCCATGTTTGCTTCGCCTCCCAATCGGACGATGAGATCGAATCCAGATCGCCACGGGATCGATCCGGGTCAAAGCCGGTCGGCTACGTTAATCCGTGCCGGAGCCGTGTTAATCCATTGTCCGCGCGCGAGGATTATATCCGCCAAGCAAATGGATTATCGTATCAGAGAGTTGACGAGCCGACGACTAACACCTATAGAGGTGGGCGAGATGTGATACAGGTAAACACACAGAGAGATAGAGAGAGAGAGAGATAACTGGTTAATGATGGGTGTATCTTCTGGCATGAACTGATCCTGGGCCAACAGCACACTTCTCTAATGGCTGCCTATAGAGTTAGCTAGTGGCGGCCTCTAGTTACGATATCCCTCAGACAAGTTGTTAGCTAGATGAGAGTCTGAGAGCCTGAGATCGTCTGCTGCAACTCCGGAGGCTTAGGACCCGCCAATGGGATATTATCGCCCGCTTGCTATGTGTGTGTGTGTGTGTGTGTGTGTGTGTGTGTGTGTGTTCGGCCTGGTTGTATCCTGAATGACTGCTGGTAAGTCATACGGTTGGTGTTGTGGGACGGGTGGTGCCCCCACGGGGACAGCTTAGCGTCTGGTAACTGGTCACATGGTGCCCACTCAATCATTGGCAATCATTCCAACTATGGGCTGCTTCTACATAAGGTCAACAACGACCACCGTGTAGGAATGTGCTTTCTCTCACTCTTTCTCTCTCTCACACGCACACGGTATATATATATATATATATATATATATATATCACTGTGGAGGAGTTGTGTGTGTGTGGGGGGGGGGGAATCTCTGATGGGTCTGGTGTTGGCATGATTCCGTCTGTCGTCTTAACTTTTTTCCTGTGTTTCCGCCATCTTTGTCCTGTGTATTGTGCTCCATTTGGTCACGTGTTTAGTTTGAAAAGGTTTGTGCTTGTCGTATTAATTGGATCATCTGTGTTCTGTTACCGTGATCCCGTTGAAAGTGAAACGGAACTTTTTGCGCACCTGATAGGTTAAATGGGCGTAGCGACATTAAAAGATAATGAGGCGAAGTAGAAGATGAAACACCCTTCAGACACAGCTGAGCGACGATTTGAACCACGATGCTACACGTCCACTGCTAACAGCATCATCAGTTCCGTGTATGTTAGTTGTCACTCTCTATGTTGATGTGCGTCTTGTCCCATATATTACATAAGTATGATCACCTGAGTTGCATGAGTGCACTTCTTGTGTTGGGTGAATGCTGTTCTATGAGTATTGTGAGTTTTACTTCATGTGGTGTATATGAGTATTACTTCGTGCGGTGTATGTGTGTATTACTTCGTGTGGTGTGTGTGTTTCAGTATCGTTCAGTGTGTTAGGTGATTGTAGTCCTGTGTGTTGTGAGTCTGTTTCAGGGTGACTCTCTTCCCGTATTTCCTATATTGATTGTATCTGTTCGAGAAGATTGAGCCATTTAATTCGGTGTAAGGCTTTACCTGTGTATGATATGGGTCTGTTATCTTGTGTAGGGTCTCCATCGTGTCCATGACCTACCTGGTAGCGCGGATGGCTCCATACCTATAGCACTTGGTTTCAAACCTCAGTTGAGCTATATATGAAGTGTTTCACCTTTCACTTCGCCTCGTTACCTATAGAGGTCGTTCGACACATTTAGCCTATAGTTATAGCGTGTTTATAAAACTGGCCATAAAACGGCATTTTAACGTAAGTAGTTTGTGGCGGGTTAGGTTGGGGGGGGGTGCGAGACAATCCGCATTAAAGCTAAGCTTTAGCACCTGGGTTATAATAGATATGTGTATTACCCGAACACATGTGTATTACCTGAAAAAGGTACTTAGGTAATATTCATATTACCTGAACACTTTAAGTAATATGTAGATTACCTGATTTTGCATACATTAATTGTAACATATATTCTTTGGGTTGGCCTGTGTGTGTGTGTGTGTGTGTGTGTGTGTGTGTGTGTGTGTGTGTGTGGTGAGTCTAAACGTCATGTACAGGATGCAATCCTCTGTGAATAAATATCTACGTAGCAGGTGAGTTTCCCCCGCCCCCTCCCCACACGTCCTCCATCTCCTCCTATTCTTGTTTGACGCGAGTCCTCAGGCTGATGCGTGAGTCCTTCGCCGGTAGATGAGCAGGGAGAAGAAGAAACATAGACCGCGATTAATATCTCATTTGTCGCCTACACGACAGCCTGTAGCTACCGGTGTTTGGTGGTAGAGGCTGTCCAGGATATTCTGCCACACGACGAGAGACATTAGACGACCACCTGTGAGAACCGTCCAAACCAACAGGCGAGGCGGCACGTCTTCAATGAAATCTACTCAACATACACCTGTTCACTAATTAATACCTTTACAGAAAGATGGATTACTAGAGAATGGCTACCATATCATTTTATTTAGTTAGTTTTCGGCGAACTTTAGCGCCGATAAATCAGAGATGACGTGACGTGTTTAGAACGAGTGTTCCGAAGTATCACTGGGTTGTATTTCGCTTATAATGGAGCCCTAACACCCTACCTCCCCAGGGGGTTATACCTAGGCTAATACTAATCCTTCGGTAATGTGTTCTGCTTATTGACGTATTGTCAACAAGTTGATGACGCTTTACTGAGCTGACAAAGGGGATGTCAGAAAACGACTTGAAATGGCCCTCATACTGCCTAAAATTATCTCTCTCTTGTGTGTGCGTGTGTGTGTGTGTGCACATTTTCTCTTTTAGACTCCTCTCTCTCACGCACACAGCTAAAACACACACATATATATATATATATATATATATATATATATATATGGTTATACAGTCCATCACATGTCTATCACATGATCCATAGTAGGTCATAACTGGTACGATTGCCTGAAGTAAATGATCCCATAGGGCACGAATTCAACGCCCATCCCCTCCCCAAACTCTGCCCATCCACCAATATGGGGTAGGCAGTTGAAGACTAGTTAAACGATCCAGAAGTCCCAACGATCCGGGACACAGCTGGGTACTGGACGGTGTGCCGGATAGCAGCTGATGTATCACGTGGTCTGTCGTCTGCCACCAGTATGGGCGATAATATAATACGTTCTCCACCTCGTAGATCGGCTGCTCTTTTAGCGGCGTGCCGACCCAGCAGCGCCCCCTGGACATCTGACGTCCAGGCCGGAGTCGCAGGAAATGGAACACTTCGAGCGTACGATGGGATGGCGGAGAGCCCCTCAGGCTCCGAATGAGGCTACCACGGCATCATCTGGTTACCCCTTTCAGTATAGTCCCTCTAGGGTATAGTATGAGGCTGTGTGGCGGTGATGAGAAACGTTCAATATTTATTTATAAATTACCCAATGATAAACACCACTCAACATTCGATATACGCCATTCGGGATCGTGGCTAACTCCAACAGTCGGCCAATGGACGAAGACGTCACCAGTAAAGGTTTCCGTTTTCTTCCCTCGCCATGCCCTTGATGGGCTGCTACGGGGGAGCGGCCATTGCCCGCGGGTCAACGCGTTAAAAAGTATCCGACCGAAGGAGACCCCGCACCCAAACATTGGCACAACAGCTGCGAAAATCTGCCGTTTTGGCTTCCTCGACCCGGCTATTAACAATCCCGGAGAAGGGTTACCTCGACAGACATCGTCCATTGACCTCCATCACGGATCTAATCGACCGCTCCAGAGATTATATCCTCGTTTTTCACATTTTACGGCGCGCAAATCGTTTGTTTTGACAGGCGCTAATTACCTTCGAACTCCGGTTAATTGTTCCGTTTCTTGAGAGAAGGAACGCGTACAGACTCGGCCATCTCAGGTCTCCTCTCACCATCCCCCATAGACTGTCATAAAATATGACGAGTTTGTCATATTTTATCAATCTGATCAAATTTTCTTTTCTATCGTTCTCGTTTTCTTCGATTATCACGTCCCGTGATCGATTAAACGGCGCCGGGAGATCTCTACCAATTGATATTAATCGATCGTTTTTGGCAAATTTAAAGTTTTCAATCTTCTAAAAATTCTTATTTTAGAACTAAAACCAGACTAATAAAAGTTTCGTTATAAGTCATCCATTACAGGCTTTATATGTCCTATTCTTTAATCCGAGTTTAGTGGAAATGTTAATTTAATAGGCTACAAATTAGATCTTTGGTTATTATTATTATTATTATTATTATTATTAAATAATTATTATTATTATTATTATCATCATCATCATTATAGTTTTGTTTACATAATTTTAATCCAAATTAAATGTCTCCCAAATCAACTTGTTATATTCTTGGAAAAAAATCATAAGAAATAATAAAGATTACGAAAGAGCCACAAGAAATGTTCATTAAAAACACCACCGATAATATATCATTACCGGATGAGGTTGAACGAAAGCGCTTAGAGCATCAAATCCCAGTCACTAATTACATCGTACAGTCATTATCAGAGATATATCCGTATATCGACCGTACGGATCAAACCAAATAATCACTACAGTGACTGATGGATGTAAACAGTACAGTGAACCCTCTATTTAATCTCAGTTAGCCAAAACCTAATGGGTCAGAGTTTGGCTAAAACCCTCTAACCAGGGTTTGGTGTCGCCGGGAACTGTTTTTGTGTTATAAATTTCTTACCAACATTAACATATAACACGGGTAAGAAGATGGACTTTCTGTGTGTTCATCTGTCATTCTTCAGTGTGTCTCTGTCTGTCTGTATGGCGCCTCCGTGGTTTAGCGGTAGTGTGCTGGACCACAGATCACTACCACCCGTGTTCGAATCTCGGCGTGGGCATATCTGAAGGTTGTTTCGTCTTTCACTTCGTCTCATTACCTTTGAAAGTCGCTCGGCCCGTTTAGCCTACCTTTTCCACAAAAGTGGCCGTAAAACATCAATCATCATCATCATCATCATCATCTCTGTCTGTCTGTAGGTATGTTTATTTGTGGATTTATTACTTGAACGAAACCTTATCCACGAAAGGCACTTAATAAACACACACGCGCGCGCGCGCATATACACGCAGCACGCACGCACGCACCAACCACGCACGTATATATATATATATATATATATATATGTGTGTGTTGTGTGTGTGTGTGTGTGTGTGTGTGTGTGTGTGTGTGTGTGTGTGTGTGTGTGTGTGTGTGTGTGTGTGTGTGTGTGTGTGTGTGTGAGTTCGTTAATAAAACACTCCAGATTACTTTGATGTAAGATCATTTATTTTAACTACCCGATCAGCCGCTCTAAGATTCTAAGAGCAGACACCGAACCACAAATCGTCTTCACGAGCTTTGATCAATCTCGCTTCAATCAGTCCAACCCTTCGTTTGCGCAGACCTTTTCCTCGCCAATAGACGTCCCCCTCCTTAAATGACCCTGAAATGGCTCTTCTAATTCCCACCACGATACTATTATCTTCATTAATTCATTATTGCCATGATTACGACAAAGAATAGTGGTATAGCAGGGCTTCCCATCACTGAACATAATTGCTCTTCTATTAAGCTAAAGCGGTAATTTACTTAAAGAGTAACACATTGCCATACCAGAAGTAACCCGTCAATTCCCATTAGACAGTAATCTTCCTGCCGTTTCTCATGTCGACCATATGTGCCCGCGTTTAAGCGGGTTCGTAATTCCAACGTCCGGGATTTCTGTGCGTATAGCGAGGCTATACTGTACGATGGTTGTCTCGTTAGTTACGCTGTCGACAAATTCGCCAGGGGTCGCTCTAACAGCTTCAACCATGACTACGTTCGATCTGGGCCGTTCTCGATTTAATTCGACCGTAAAACGAATGCTGCATGGGGCGTGGAGCTGTGGTATTCGGACAGTTCTTTGACGCAGTAATAATTTATTCATCAGCGCGTCCAGCCCGGGGCTCTGCCCGTGGGTTTAACGATAGAGAACGGACACGAATGGTGCATTATCAAATATTAGACGGTATCGATCTGTAGAGGGAACTCTCTTTGATTTCACGCCATTAGGATTCATGCCGTGTACTTTGACGAATCATAGCAGATAATGATATTATTAGTCGACTTCTGATGGCGGTATAAGCCATCAGGTGCTCTCTCTCTCTCTCTCTCTCTCTCCCTATCTATCTCTCTGATAATACTCGCCAGTCTGGATCACGAGTTTTGTGCAAATACCTTGGAAAACATACCTCTATGAGTGAGTGAGTGAGTTGAGTGAGTGAGTGCAGTCAGTCAGTCAGTCAGTCAGTCAGTCAGTCAGTCAGTTAGTCAGTCAGTAATTAAGTGAGTCAGTCAGTGGGTGAATAAGTGAGTCAGTCAGACAGTCAGTCAGACAGTCAGTCAGTCAGTCAATCAATTATCAGTCAGGGAATATCTAATGTTTAAAAGCACCTTACATCCCCCCCCATCCTTCCCCCGTTGGCTACGATTGTCGTGATATTATATCCTTATATCTTAAAAGGCGACAAAACGAAGGAACGGAAGCAACAATTACCTTTTCATGCTAATGTATCACTAAACTTACTTAGTCAATCACTCACTAAAAAACACCTGAGATAGTAAGTTTTACGGCGAGTGAGTGAGTGAGTGAGTCTGGGTGAGTGAGTGAGTCTATGACTGACTGAGTGAGTGAGTGATTAAGTGACTTACGACGTTACGTTATCAAGAAGGAAATTCCTGAATGGATATCACACGCGGATAGACCACTAACTGACCATTTCTGTAGAGAAGATACATATATGTATAATACACCACCATAAGCCGCCTTCATGAACAAATAGTCAATGAGTTGAAGTCGGGTCACACACTTGATTCGTTTATCGAGCGATGTTCCGGAACAGGGAAAATTGTCCCATTTCGTATACCGAAAGGCCTCCGCCTTCCCCCCCCCCTCCCCACACTCACACGCACTCACACCCGGCTACTTACTATCCACGCCTGTGAGGTCGATGTATTAGCATTAAGTTACCAGGTCAGTTTGTCACTGAGACCAACTTGTCCAAGGCTTTTCGTCCCACCATACAATACGTTTGGCATTCCATGAGTGGCCACCATTCACGTGTCCATCACAATACCACGGATCATCGATCAGGCGCCATGTTTATTCTAGTGACGCCATGTTTGATTCTCTAAGCCAGTTCTTCTCCCTGACCGTGTTATGTTGCTATGGACGCTGTTAACGCATCGTCTCACTAACACACACACATAAGGGTATGCAAGTGCACACACACACACACACACACACACACACATGTATGCAAGTGTACTATGATGATACAATATTAACTGTTACCTTCAGCCAGTACTAAACCACAAGTGTAGCTCATTAAAAGGACTATGTGTTTAATGTAAGGACATCAAGAATTAATTTTCATTTTCATATAGTCATATAAGTTGATGACATTCAGTGAGTTACGGTGTTAAAGGGACTAATAAATATACAACCCCCTTCCCTCCTCTCTCTCTCTATTGTGCGCGCACATATACACACACAAGCGTGCGCGTGCGCAAACATGTATACACACACCCGTGTGCGTACGCATACACTGAAAATTAGTCATTGAAATATATTCAACCCAGTCAGATCAATATTGTGCTGGTTTATTGTGTAATCAATAAATAAATATTATAATTGAGCCTCAACAGACGTAGATGTTATTAATAACAGGGTATTCCACATGAAAGACTAATTATTGTGTGTGTTTATAACGTGATACATATAACAGTGTCTGCTTAACATATAACACTGTGTATTAGATGGATGACAAATACCTGTATCTGTGTAACAGGTGATATATTATTAATAAAATCTATATATATATATAATATATATATATATATATATATATATATATATATATATATATATATTAGTTGATCTATTTATCTACCTATTTATCTATTTGTTTTTCTGTCTGTAGGTCTGTCTGTATATCTGTCTCTCTGTCTATGTATCTGTATGTCTGACTGTTTGTTTGTCTGTCTATCTGCCTGTCTGTATGTATAGCTGTCTTTCTACTTGCCTACCTGTCTGGCTATCTGACTGGACTGGTTGGTTGGCCAGAAAGTCCGCCTATCTGAGAAACCTCCCCAAATTTAATAGCATGATTAAATTAGTGTTAACGGATCTCTTCCCGGTTTTGGCCGCACAGAGACGCAACGAGATCGGTCCTGCCATCTGGGGACAGAAGACATAACAACCAATACCGTCTGCCTGTAGTTCCATCCAAATATCGGATCAACAAATACCAGACTACCCGTTCTTTATGGATGATTTCTGTAATTTTGTCAGTCTGCTTGCCATCAAAAAAAAAGCATTTAGCAGTCCAAAATAAGCCCACAGACCCTGCCCTGTTAGGTAGACCACGTGACCTGAAGCAGACGACCAGAACAGAATGGAATTTGTATTGGCTTCGTCCAATCAGTTCAGAACAAGTTTGACATCAGCGAATGATTTGTACCGGCCGGTATTACGAGCGTCACGTGATTAGTCGCCTAAATACGTCATAAATGTGGATAATTTGCCTACGGACCAGGAGTTATGGCGGGTCGTAGCCGCGTCCGGTTGGACATGGCGCCGAGTGTATGTTTTAATATCGCTCAAATCGGAAAGCTTTTGCTGCGATTAGCTTCTACGTCAGTGTCTGTGTAGGACGTAAACTGGGAAATATAGTAAACGAGCAGGAATTATGAACCCACACACACACACGTTCTCATAACATAGGAAGAGAAGTACAGTAAGAATCAGTAAATCCGACAAGGATTGTCACATGATAATATGTCGGATAAACGTGAATGTCGAAATAGCGAGTCCGTGGCATACTGGTAGTCAGTGTCACACATTTTTAGATCGTAAAGAAATGCCGTTGTGTTAAACAAAAATAATATGCAATATCCATTGGAACTATAATGACACTTGCAATCTCGTGGTGTATTTATTTAGTTTCAAGAATTATGACTCAATAAATGATCAGATTATTTTGATGTTTGTTAATTAGGCCTACACACATTATAAAGAAATACTCGTGTCACTTAGTCCATCAGATTAACTCATTGTCTGCTCATTGGAAAGATCACAAATTTGTGTTTTTAATTAGCCATGAATGATTATGATTGGCATCCTGTTTGGGTGTGTATGGTCAAGTTACGAGATAGCAATTATCCCCGGTGGGCAGGTTAATTAACCATTACTGACAACATGTCGATGTGTCTTGCATGACTGAACCAGCGTAAATATTTGGCTACGTTTTCGTGTGTTATCGGATTATCGAGATCATTTTACATTGAAATGTAACATTCAGTTGGCGAAATGAAGTGTCGGAGTCGGAACACGGAACGCGACTTTGCCAGATTAAAGAGTCATTTGTACCGGAGCTAAATCGTCACGGACAATAATGTGTCGGGAGGTGGATTTGCTGGATAAACGATGTCCGAATTAACATATTCTCACTGTACTTTTTCGTATCTAGAAGAGCGGAATTGAATGGAGGTTGTTTAGTAGCTGCGTTTTATATAACATGTTTAGTTGTATATAAACCAGTTTAATGATTTGTAGGAATTGAATAATCTTTTCCAAGTCTAGCTATGTCCAGTCAAAACTATGACATTCTAGGCTAGCATCACTATGTTTGTCATAAGTAAGGGTTAAAACGGATTTATTATAATCAAATTTATTTAGCAGACATTAGATTTTGTTTGAAAATGTTAATATACAATTTTTACAACTATGATGCCATAACGGCCTACTTTACCCCAATTGTCACACTTATGCTATCAATCTTAAGCTTCGTGACACCGGTACATTACAAAAACTGATCCTTGAAGACCGTACCATTAGAGGTATGAAGTTTGTAGAGTGTTATTTTGGAGAGAAATCCAGCCATTAAAAATAGCCCCTCTCTCTCTCTCTTTCTATTTATATATATATATATATATATATATATATATATATATATATATATATATATATATATAAACCACTCCCTAG
The DNA here is from genome assembly GCA_025642065.1 of Paralvinella palmiformis. Lineage (NCBI taxonomy): Eukaryota > Metazoa > Annelida > Polychaeta > Terebellida > Alvinellidae > Paralvinella > Paralvinella palmiformis. The sequence goes on along the minus strand of JAODUP010000434.1, from coordinate 219,320 downwards.
TATATACCATATTATCCTGACAAACATTCAACTAAGACGACAACGTTTCTAGACATATATACAAAAACGCACCCTTCCCTCATCCCCCCCCTTCTACAACCCCGTCTACTCAACTGTCAGATACAGATATAGAAGACAACAATAAAACACCTGCCCGTAAATCTCACACTCTCACATCATCATCCAGCAACATTAATCATCAGATAAACAATATTTCCTGCAGACGTCATCATCCGACTGAGATTCGAACCCTTGGGCTATTTGAAATTGTCTGTATTAAATTGGTCAGTGAAATAAAATTACTTCTCTCTGATCAATATTTGTAATTGGAAGGCACTTAGTGGTGGGTTTAATCGGTGCAAGTCTATCGGGACATATAGAACATATAAAATCGTCAATATTATAAGATCATCGTTTTGTATATTACACGGTTTGTTGACATGCACAAACTATTTTAAACTTCCCCGCTAGTAGTAAGGGATTATTACAGCCGATATAATATATATATATATATATATATATACATATATATATATATATATATGTGTGTGTGTGTGTGTGTGTGTGTGTGTGTGTGTGTGTGTGTGTGTGTGTGTGTGTGTGTGTGTGTGTGTGTGTGTGTGTGTGTGTGTGTGTGTGTGTGTGTGTGTGCCCTTTTTGGTTATTCGTGGCTTGAAGGTCAGAAAGTTAAATTTCGCTTGACTGGATTACGCGAAATAAATCATCTTGAAAAATAGATTTTACGGGGAAAGATTAGCCTAATCTCAGAATGGACAGGTCCCACCTTTCTAAGCTGAAACCCGGAGTAAATAAATGGAGCAATTACTGGCCAAGTGATACTGACCGGTTTAGACAGTGGGTGCGCGCGCGCGCGCGTGTGTGTGTGTGTGTGTGTGTGTGTGTGTGTGTGTGCCACCTGTAGCAGATTTATAGATGAGCAGTGAGAGATGTCTTCAAAGACAATGTCAACAATATTACAACCACTTGTATACAATAAAACAGCCACATGGTCATCTACTGATAGCTATGGGGGGGGGGGATTTACATCTCCTGTGGTATATGGGGGGTGTATCTGTCATTTGATGCAGCCTGTCTGTCAAGTGGGACAAGTTGACCATAATTTGGAACAGCGTGTCTGCCAAGTCGGCCAAGTTGACTGTAATTTGGGAAGCCTGCCTGTCATGTGGGACAAAGCATATGTTATATTGAACAACTTGTGTGCAATGTGGTACAAGTTGACTCTCATTTCAGACACTGTGTCTGGCATGTTGGAAATGCAGACATTAAATTAGGACAGATTGTCCGTCGTTTGGGACAAAATATTTATTATTTGGGACAGTGTGTGTGCCATAAAGGATAAAATTAACTACAATTTGGGACAATGTGCATGTCATGTCGGACAAGTTGACTGGAATTTGGGATAGCGTCTCTGTAATATGGGACAAGTTACCTGTAATTTGGGATAAGGTGTATGTCAAGTGAGACAACGTGTCGGTCATTTCGGACAGCGTGTTTGTCATGTGGGAAAACGTCTTTACCACGGGAGACAAGATGCTGTTATAAGATGCCATCGTGTGAGACAATGTATTTATAATTTAGGATACGATGCTCTCATATGGGAAAAGGGATGGTGATGTTTATTGTGGAAATGGTAACAGTGGATAATGAGTGTGGGCAAAATATTACAAATTGCTGTAACATTCAACAACGATATCTGACATTTACACTGATAGATTGTAACATTGTAACACTACAGGCTGATGCACCTTTAACCCCCCCCCCCCCTCCTTCACTCACACACCTGTATGATCATCTCAGCCCCTTTACAATAACATTCCATTATCTATGTTATCACCGCAGACAATAGAGAGAGAGGGAGAGAGATAGAGAGAGATGGAGAGAGAGAGAGAGAGAGAGAGAGAGAGAGCGAAAGAATGAGAGAGAGAGAGAGAGAGAGAGAGAGAATGAGAGCGAGAGAGCGCGCGCGAGAGAGAATGAGCAAGAGAGAGAGAGAGAGAGAGAGAGAGAGATGAGAGTGTGTGTGTGAAAATAAGAGAGAGAGAGAGAGTGTGTGTGTGTGTGTGTGTGTGTGTGTGTGTGTGTGTGTGTGTGTGTGTGTGTGTGTGTGTGTGTGTGTGTGTGTGTGTGTGTGTGTGTGTGTGATATAATGAGAGAGAGATAAATAGATAGATAGATAGATAGATAGATAAATATATATATATATATATATAGAGAGAGAGAGAGAGAGAGAGAGAGAGAGAGAGAGAGAGAGAAATGAGAGAGAGAGGGAGAGAGAGAGTGAGAGCAAGAGTATAATCATCCATTTCGCGACCTGTCCATGATAAACGTGTTAATTCGGAATGCTCACCGCAATAAGTAGACATTATCAAAAGACTAGATATGATGTATGACATTAACTATTCGCTAATTACCTGGACAGCTCTGGCCAATAACTAGGTCGGTCTTCAATCATAACAGGTCAATTAGAAGTCAGTAATTTAGACGTTCCAATAAATATAGAACTGTACGCCGTTATGTCATCAATTCATTGACCTAGTTATGCTAGACGTATGATGAGCCTTAATTACGTATTATCATATATTGAATTATATCATCTACTGAAAAAACATTAACCCGACCGGATTGTAAGGAATAAAGCAGATTTTACTGGCTTGATGCTGTTGATTGATCCATGTAAATATCAGAGGTCATCTTAATATGAGCTGTGAGTCAAACAGGATGTGTGGTTAGTTATTAATAATATTAATTTGTCTGTTTCAACGACTAGAATATGACCCTTATTATTATTATTATTATTATTATTATTATTATTATTACTACTACTACTACTATTTTCAAATATCTGAGTATATATGAAGCGTCCTTCATTTTGATTGTGAATAATTTCCAATCATAGCTTATATTTTAATCTACATACATATCTATTACGACAGTATAATGAATTAATTACATTGAGGTTAAAGAAACTGAAGCATAACGGTTCCATGGGATGGAAATTTCGGGCGTATGTCCTGTCATAACGTTCGTTTGTGTAAGACAGCTAATTGAGATTATTATTTTAAGTGGCTGAGAGTACTCTTCATATATACTACATTAGGCTATGAATACGGACTATTACATATACAATAATTCATTCCAATCTATATTCTTCATATGCCCTTACTAAAAATAATTGTTTACACTTAGCCCAGGGAGAACAATCTTAGGTGTACCATATAATTATCTGTGTGCCAAGCAAAACATCATCGGGTATGTTATAGAACCTCGTTTAGTCAAGTTGGCAGAAAAGTCCTCTTTCATAAACCATAATATCGTTTGAGGAATTACTGCAGCGATATGGGGAGGAGCGAACGACCCCTAAACATAACTTGGCCAGCTGTAGTAGATAGTTCAAACCAGTTGTACTCGGAGCTGTACATGGTGGGTTTCGTATTACTGGTACGTACTGGTAAATTTAAGTTGGTGTTACATGCACGTACTGGTAAATTAGACCATCAAAACATACATAAAGTTATTTAGAATAAATAGTCATTTATTGAATTACCATAGCTTTCTGTGACAAAAATTCCCAAATTTTGAGACCGATCAAGGACAAAGGATCTTATGTTTGGGACTAATGCCTCAAGTTCTTAGAGTATTATTCGGCCCTAATGATGTTTAGTACTTTATCATTTTGTTGCTATCAATGGGTGTAGATTAAAATTTGTATCGGTATCTTCGACGAGTATCGAATATGCCTTATATTCTAAATTCTAAATGTATTTAGAATTAGTCTCCGTGGGAAAACTAGAAATTACAGACCATATGCGTTTCCCTCATTTCAGGTTGCCAGCCACGTTTAAAACTGCCATTTCGGCCATTATTATTATTATTATTATTATTATTATTATTATCACTGAATCGAAATTATTAACATTTGCGTGAAATATATACGTCGTTTCAGTGCCATATTATTTCGTTGGTATTTTCGCCAATTGCGAGGAAACATTTATATGAATGATGCAATTTCTGATTGTTCATGTATTTGATACATTTTAATGGTTACAGTGTTACAATAAAAATGTTGGGATCGTTAATATATCGAGAAGCAAAATTATATATTGTTTCTGATAACGGTCGAAGAGTTTTCGAATGGTTTCTACAAATGTTTCACATATCTAAAACATATTAACTACAAATATTGTTGTTTGCATTAAAAAAAGAACATCCATCAAATATTAATTACAAATTGGGTGGCCGGTTTATACAATTACCCAATCTGATATTGGTAAACAATTCACACTTAAACTCGGTGTCCGTGTAATTAATAACCAAAGAAAACGTGATTTGTTGTCATAACTGAATTGTATTGCAAAGACAATCTAAATAGTATTATTATTGTGTTTAAAACATATATTATCAACGCCTTTTGGGTACATATTAACAAAATAAATGTATATTTTATAAACAATAAAGATGTTGCTCAATCATCTTATTTATATGACACATCGTTTAACACAAAAAGGTTTTTTTTCTTGACGATAGTTCTATTGTTCTGTTAGGTAAAGACTCATTAATACGATTTGGGTTTTTTATCACCTCTCTAGACATAATTAATCTTCGGCTGGATTGGTTTTTAGCACGAACTCTTTGTAACCAACCTCACATTAATCTGCTGAGTTCATCAAATTTGTAAGTAATGGCAAATCTATTCTTCTTGGCCAATAATCATTGTTTTTAGATTGTTTATATCGATTTCTCAGAATGACGTCATGATGTCATGCATAAATTTGAGTTTGCAAAATTGTCAATAATACACGTGAAATTTCCTTAATCGGATCTTTCTCCGTTGAAAACAATCTGACGTCATGTGAGATGACGTCAAATTGGGGTCGTGTGGTGCCAATACAATGGGAGAATACGGTACCGGTATTGTAATTATATATCACAGTTATCAGTGTCATCGAGGTCAGAATCCATGTCTGGTGATGGGTTGAAAGGGTTTTCACATAGTTCAACTTGACACTGTCCACAAGTTGACGTGCAATGTAACCAATATCTTCGACAAGTACAACGTCTTGGGGTACACGCAGTTTGACAATTGCAAATGAACAACTTTCAGTAAACTGTGTGGGGCTGCAGATCTGGCCTTTCAACAAGGAGTGGAATTTTGTGCCGACGTAGTAGGGCAGGCCATTCTGGAGTCACAAAGCTTGTTGTAGAAACAACCTTCTTTTTAGTAAACTATGCCTCAAACTGGCTAGGTTATCCGTTGGTTTTCTACTGAAGAGCAATACCATGGCTTTGTATCCATTCTGTTCTATCGCATCACGTGTTTGGCCACGATTAGTAAAGCAAAGTGCACATGAGTCTATATCTTTGTCACCTTTGACAACTTTCTGGAACAGTGACTTTTTCCCGACACCAACAATTCTAGAAGTCGTGTCCATCCTGTGAAAGCATGAATAAACAGCAAGTGAGAGCATAGGGGCTTACCCAACAGGACTTTATTGATATTATAAACTCAGATCTGGTTTGTGGATTTTTTGTCAAACCAAAACTCTTGTTGTCAGGTTTCATATAGTAGAGAAGGAGGACTAACAAATCAGTATCTTCACCAATAGGCGTTGTTCATCGATATTCCGAAGCTGCAATGGCAGGATGCAAAATTTCACAATTAGCATCTCCCTCACAGTTTATTACATTACAATCTAGTAGTCTGCCACTGATAATGTTAATTAGCGCCTGTTTGTTGCTTCCCCTTGACAGAGATTCTTATTTTTTCCCATTGAACACTGTATCTGGGGAGACACTGACCACTGACGCCTATCATGAGTGCTGTGTTTTGTGGATGGTATTTCTTGGTACCCATCAAACACAACAGTTGCTGTGCCGTAGTTGCGAACGGTGAAATCCACATATGAATCAGCAATGGCGCCATATGTATTGCCTTTGGTCCAAGGAACACACGTTGCACCAAAGAGCCATCTCACACATAATTATCAATCTTAGGAATATCATTGGTTACAGCCTTATCACACTGCTCACTTGCATATTCCTCAATAGCTCTCGCCAATTATGTTCTGGTTTTCGAAATACATAGTTTGCGTCAAAAAGAGCTGTTTGTTTGTTTGTTTTGTTGTTCGGGGAGAATCTCCAGGCTGTCGCTTATTCGGTACAGCCTCTATGTTCGAGTGCTTGAGAAACCTCCTCCCTCACCACTCATAGGGGAGCAGTACGGAAAGATGGAGCCGAAATACCATGAGGATGGTCACTGCCAGAGGGAAATGGGCATAATTGATATTTAAGGGCATCTTCCAAAGAGAGGTCTACAGCCATAGAAATCACGATTAGCCTCTGGAATAACAGCGCAGGATCTATCGATTTATCTGGTGTAAATTTGACTGCTGATGTGTCACCTAGGGTTTTTGCTTTGTCCATTCTTTTAAATGAGTAAATAAAAATTAGTTGCCCAACAAGTGATAATCTTACGCAAACTAGTATCACCAGCCGAAAACGGATTGCATGACTCCAGCTTTAATCCAAGTTTTGCCAAGTCCGACTGGTCCCTTTTCAATCTTGCTTCTGTTACCTGTTTGTGTTGCACACTTGTGGTGAACGTATGACCGTTAAAATCCTGCAGAGCAATGTTGTACTCGGAACATATTGGTGATGACATTGTCCACAGGCTGCGCTGTTCTTCGGTCATACCACTGCCTCTGGTTAGACCACCTGTGGACTTGGTTGACCTTATTAGTGTCTGCTCTATTAAAAGATCTGCACCAAGTCCAGCCCAAAATTGATCTGTTCTGTGAATCAGTAATTTTTGCTCCACTTTGACTTAGCATATATACTAATAGCATGTCAAAAGAAGTGCACATGGGGTATATAATACATAATGAACCCACTTATAACGTACTTAAGATGTAATGCTTTTCCTTTTGGAACTTAGCTGATGTTTCTATGATATTAACAGGCACCTTATATTCACATTATATTCACATTGCTACTTTTAAACTTGTCATTTTCAATTAAATTGATAGAAATTGGAAAGCATGGCTTAATCACTTTCTTTTGTTTTAATTAGACATTTATAAATGGCAGCAGCACTCAAGTGTATGGAAGGCTAAATAAACAAACAAACGCAATGCCTGACTTACTTTTGATCTCCAATGAAATCAGTAAAGGACATTCATGAAATCGCATAATACTTCAGTATGAACAGAATGCAATAATAAGACTAAGAACATAACACATTTGATTTATTACGTAATGGCCAGTGCCCTTATAGTTACTCCCAAATATTCATGAAATGACTTGGAGGTAATGAGGAGAGGTAATATCTCTAGGAAAAATCAGTTTCTCCATTTGACCTCGACATCTGATAGTGAAGTGTGCATTAGGGCGTCGTTGCGCCAGGCATTACGTCATTTGGACGTCATGGTGACGTCATAGAACATTGTAAATATGCTTATTTAGTATGTTGATATTATGTTTCTATCTGTTTGTAATACATTTATGGGGTGTAAATTGAAGTATAAAAAAGTTTCCTGTACTTGAAATTATGGGCGGGGGCGCCATCTTGAAATTATGCAAATTTACCACCTTCCCGGGGTCCAATTTTGGGATACCTTTTTTGCTGGATGTGTCAATGACCCAAAGAACTACTTAAAACCAAAAACCTTTGTTGCATTTTTTGGGCGGTTGGGACTTTATTTTACATTTATTGTTGACCTGACTATACTCGATAAGTTTCAGTTTTGTATTTAAATCAATTTTTCTATGCCCACGAACGTGTGTATTTGCCATAATAGAACTGATAATCTATGATGACTTGTGTTGACTTATGATGATTTATGTTGACTTGCGTTTATTTATGATTGCCTGTTTTGACTTATAATGATTTGTGTTAACTTATGATGACTTATGTCTATTTATGATGGCTTGCGTTGACTTATGTTGGCTTATGTTGATTTATGATGACTTATGTTGCCTTGGGTTGACTTATGACGGCATATGATAACTTATGATCACTTAGGTTGACTTATGCACCATATGCTTATCGTGAAGATTTCTACAAATCGCTTAGGACAATATTTAATTCCAACTAATGTTATATGATTGACAACTGATATTTCCATTTACAAGTTTACAATATGTGTACCCAGTATAGTAATTATTTAATATCAAATACGACTCGTATACAAACATGGTAAATGCTCGGACACTGTTCCTTAACACTACCTAGTATCACATAACCGAGGTTCTGCTTGTTCGGATACTATTAAATGAATATATGTCTTTGGTAGTCTGCCGATTTTCAGAATAGACAATGACCATTTTATCAAAACTGTCTAACATTGATTTAGATGGGGGGTGGGTTGCATAGGTAAACATGGGTAGTATGGACAAGATATCGCGATTTTGAAAAAGATTTGTAAATTCTGAACGAGACTAGATATATTAAGTACACAATATGTTTATTTAACCGAATAAAATAATATTTACTAACGGTCTATTAATATATCAAAAGGCTGTATTCGTGCACGATTAATACAAGAATAATTTAGCATTGTCTTTCTCTATCCATTGTTTATTAAAAACTCTAATATCCATTGTTTTTTTACCAAACCTCAGAATGATCACAAACGTAATGAGAACAATGTTTGGTAATTACTGATCTGAGTTACTTTTTGTTTGCTCCAAATGGCGCATCATATTACTGATTGTTACTGCTGTTAACGGTCATGAGAAAATAGTCCAAATCAGGTAAACATCTTCGTGGGTCTGTTAGAATAAGAAGATCCACTGAGGACAGTATTGAACAGGAGGATGTCATTTATTAATATCGTGTTATTATTGATTATTTTCGTTTTGCTAAATCAAAATGTTTGATATCTGTTGGATTTACATCAATCAAGGTAACTGATCATAGTGATTAAGTATTAAATGTTAACATTATAGACGAAAGTTAGACGTTGGGAGGGGGTGGCGTTTGGAATCCCCTTCCCCATATTATTCATCAATATAATAAACAAATCGCCTCAAATAAATACAATACTATCGCCAATAACACTATAACACCAACAACAATAACAGTAAAATCAACAGCAACAAATAATATATATATATATATATATATATATATATATATATATATATAATGTTGCTGTTTTATGGCCACTTTTCTATACAAAGTAGGCTAAATGGGTCGAGCGAACTCCAAAGGTAATTAGATGAAGTGAAAGATGAAACACCGTTTTGGCATAGCCCGGCCGTGGTTTGAACCTAGGTCTATAGATATGTGGCCAACAACGCTATCAGTTAGGCCATGGAGCCGCCCCAATATATATATATGTATGTATGTATATACGCATAACCACATTTCGTATGTCACAGAAGTCCGTTATTTAAATCATTCACTCTGACCAGGAATGTATCCCACACTATAATGAAGTCGAAACCATGAGGTAGTTTAGCTAAAGGAATGTAATATTGCTGAAGTAATAAAATGTTCATCACCTGTACATATCACGGAAGCTACACGGTTTAGCATAGGACGTAACAGATAAACACTAATTGGCATTTCAAGAGTTCTGACATTAGCAAGATTTCTAATTCTGCTACATATCATTTCTATAAGGAGTACACACTTAGCACGAAGCCGCGTAATTATATCTTCTGGGCTGTGGTCAGTGGCTATATATATATATATATATATATATATATATATATATATATATATATAACTTCACTAGCCACCGGATGTGAGCTCAAGTAACATCGAAAGCTTGTCAAGAAGGATTATACAAACTGATAAAATATTTCTTTCCCCCTCTTTCTCTCTCTCTCTCTCTCTCTCTCTCTCTATATATATATATATATATATATATATATATATATATATATATATATTGTTTTTAAATTTTTACCCATTACCTAATGGATAAAAAGCTACACTATCAATATGCATTTTACGAAGGTAACAACAATTATCCGGAATTACACGGAATGTTGACATACAGTTGGTGATCAAATGTCTAATGATCTATTAACCAATTTTATATTATAATAAAAACCGAAATGACTAGTTATCTTACGTGACAGGCTACCTGAACTGAGGAAGACGCATATAGTCTGTAATTTACAGCTTCACCACGGCAATTAATGCTAAATAAATTTAGAATTTAAATAAAAGACATATGCGGTGGAGAAAACCTTGCCAATGGCCTGGTTGGATAAATATATCTTCCTACTCTAGTACCACAGCCGGTTTTCGAACCTCCGACCTCCCACACAGTATGAGCATACTCCATAGCCATGGGTAAATAGTGTGACGCTCTACCAATGAGGCCACAGAAGTGGTAAATTATTTTGACCTATATAGCCGTAAATGTAAAAGACTAACATATTGGCACAAATAATTACCTTCTCTCAGCAAATATTCATTAATATTCATACGAATATTGTTAACTTTTCCGTGCCCTTAGGGTTGTTTCGCGTCTAACCTTCCTACAGTTTATATAGTATGTACGCTTTACCTATAATGGCTAATTACGTGCGGCAGTAAAGGGTGGAAACAATTAAGATAAAGCAGCAAAACTAGATCTATCTAATTATATAATACTGGTTATTAATGTCATAAAAGTAAGAACGTTAATATATTTGTATGCCATTGTTTTCTATATAAAGAATGTTATGGAGTCAGTTCGTCATCAGGTTGTATCTTTCCTTGTGTTCTATATTTAGCCTGATCTGTGACACGTGACACAATTGACGTCACAACTTATGTATAATTACCAGAAAATCTGTTTACTTCGAAGCGAGGAAAGTATGTCTAATTGTTAGCGAGGGGACAATATAGGATGAACAACTTACTCTGAGGCCATCGGCGGAACACTGTAATATGTCCGTCTATCTGTCTGTCTATCTCGTTATCTGTCTGTTTATCTGTATGTATGTCTGTCTAACTGTCTGATATAGTTAGGGCTCTTACCTGTACACACGGCAATCCGAAGCATCACAAACAACTCTTATTATACTTTGGTTAAGTAGAGGTTTATTATCTTACAACATTTTACATATTTGTATTAGTAAAGGTTATGACTCTCATTCATTCACACCTTGTTCCATCCTCGTATACGTCCATACAGTTCGGCAAAGTGTTAAACACCCCCAGGTGTATACACTTTCTAGCCGATGTTCAATGAAGTATAACCTAAACCAACTCACCGATCTTCAGCCATCAGTCACCATTGTTTTACTGTTTAGAATAACTATTATAGAAATCGCCTAATATCACAAACAAAAGACAAACAAAAGATTATTATGTTATTTATGATAAAAAGTTATTTCTAAACATCTTCCTCTTTTTTATGCCGATATCTATGGTCGATATATATATATATATCAATTATATAGTCTCTCTCTCTCTCTCTCTCTCTCTATATGTATGTATATGTATATATATATATATATATATATATATATATATATATATATATATATATATATATATATATATATATATATATGGTCGATATTATTGATGATATCTATGTTAATTATTATCATTATTATGTAATAACTTTTCTGACTCAATCTAGTCCTGATTAATTAGTTTAGTCCCATTTTCCTTTTAAATAAAGTTTTTTATATTTTACATAAATGAAAAGAAGGCACAATGATACACAACTGTACACTCTCACCGGGGGGGGGGCGATGGAAGGATTCCTTAACCCGATGAATCTTTACGCGAGTTTCTTCTCTGAACATAACTTAGGACTGATCTTGCAACCGACGTAGATAGCCTAAGATATACTGTCAGTATATACGTTAATGGAAATGAACATCGTTACAGGTGTTATCTATCTATACTGATAATGATAATAGACTAGATATGAGATGATGTAAGAAATTAAATAAGATATTTTGTCTTATCAAGTTGCTGATTAAACGTTTTACCTACTAACGCTTTGGTTTAAAAATCTCGACAGCTAAAGGATGGAATACTATATATATATATATATATATATATATATATATATATATATATATATATATATATATGAGCACTTCCATTGCAAATTACATAGATCAAAACAGTTAAAAATACATGCCATATAGGCATTTACTTAAAATGTCGAAAACAGGTCAGACCTTGACATTGTCCCATAAACATAAGACCCCACCCCCCATCCGTTTGTTGGCAAACGTTGATGTCAATTTATCTATCTATAAATCTAATATTGTCTTTGATGAATGACCTAGTTGAGAAAAATAATTGTGACATTTAATTTTATATCAGAAGTGAATAGATTTATGAGATATAGACACAAAAAGACAACAACGTTGAGTCATGCTTGATAAATGGATGCGATCACGATGTTTGATTACCTGTTCTAATACTTGTCTATACACTACTAAAACACAGACAGAGTGTAAAAACACATGTGTTTAATGGCCTAAATTGTGCCGATGTGTCGTTAAACAACATTCATCCTTCTATACAAACACATGTGTTTATACAAACACAAAGATGCACTACACATTCATTCTAGGCATATTCAACGTATTTGAAGAATTGTTGATAAACTGTAAACAAATTAAGGTTGAGATTAATTGATTGCATTTTAGAAGCACGTAAATTGTCAGATTACAACATGATCCATTATATTGGTGTTATCTACAAGTACTGTAGCCGAGCTGGTAGGGTGTTTGACACCAAAACAAAAGATCATTGATTCAACAAAGTCGACAGCTGATTGGAAGATATGATCGTTTTTTTTCCAGATATGTGTTTGTGTCTCTGTGTGTGTGTGTGTGTGTGTGTGCGAGTGCAGAAATACTAGTATACGTTGCCCCCCCCCCCTTTCTCCCTCACACACACACACACACACTCAGAGAGACACACACATACAGAGACAGAGAGAAGAGAGAGAGACTATATTAACAGGTCAATAGACCTCAAAAACGAACTCATTGTATCTTGACCTAAGCAACAATCAGACACCGCATTACATACAATGATAACCTAATATTTAGCAATGACGGACGATTAACATTTTGGGCTCTGCCTATCTGCTACTACCATGTTAAACAATCTCAATTCAGTACCTTGGCTAATATCATTTATTAGTAAGGGTGTTTATACATGTTTGTCATATCAATGGATAGATTATCAGCTGTATTTTAATAATGTGGAAAAAGTAATTTTAGTTCGCAATCTCCGTTACCACAATTTCCAAATGAAAAACAAAATCAAAATAGGCCGAAAGCAGACATCGGAACCGCATTTCTGTGCCACTTTCTGAGGACCTGTTACAGTCTTCTCGCACAAGATATAAAGCCAATTTCCATTGTTTTAGACTATCAAGGTCTCGCTGATTGTATAGATATAAATTATGTGTGGATGTTTCGACATTTCGCTTATCTTAGGGTATAGCAATCGCGGGGTAATTGGCAAATAATGATAATCTGTTCGATATATTAATGAAAATATCGAAATTTGCCATTGAAGAAAGCTCGAGATAGTTATAAGTTAATACTTTTTAATCGCTTTTAAATACGTATACCGCGAAATGAAGCAATTATCGCCCAGCGCATTTGTGCGCATCCCTTATTTCGATCTAATGGTCATATACACATGTAAATAAATTGATTATACATAGAACAAGCATTAATTAGTATGTTGTTTTTTTTATATATATATATATATATATATATATATATATATATATATATATATATATATAAAACTTCACATTATCACTTTATTACACATCAATTAATAGTGGATTGTATTTAGAAAATATTGAAAAAAGCGATAATTGGTAGCATCGTTATCAATATTAGATAATAATGCCACCAATTATCAGTAGTTTACCTCCTGTTGAAATATAGAACACTCTAGATAAAACATAAATTATAATAAGACATCTCGACCCAAAATATAAATAAATGAAACTCGTAATCGATTTTCCTGATTATTGATCTTTTAGTTCACATTTAAATTAGTCCAGATCCCATCTAGTTAGCCACAAATCAATAATTTATAGTGGATGTATAATCTTTATTGGTGAGCACCATATCTTCTCATTGTCTGTTAGATCAGGTGATAGACAATTTAGGTTATCTTCATCCATCAGTTTCGAGCGGATGTTTTAAAAATAACTTTACTTATATGCATTCTGCCTATATTTATTATATGAAAACGTTGAAAGCTACGTATCCTTCTATCACTCTATCTATTAATCAATCTGAGGAATGTCCCCATAACCTAACTGGTAGCTCAGTTAGCTCCAGACTTCTAGCAACTGGCTTCAAATTTCGCCTGAGTTATATATGCAGGCTGTTTCACCTTTCACTTCGTCTGATTACCCTTTGATGTCGTTCGACCCATTTAGTTTTGTGCTTAAAAGTGAATGTGAAATAGTAATATGTCCTTATAGTATATGTCTATTTATCTCTGTATGTATGTGTGTATGTATGTGTGTATGTTTATTTTGTGTGTGTGTGTGTGTGTGTGTGTGTGTGTGTGTGTGTGTGTGTGTGTGTGTGTGTGTATGTGTGGTTTTTATATATATGTATCTATCTATCTATCTATCTATATATATATCTAGTTAGCTACTAGCTATTTTTTTAAATTAATCTATCAATATATATATATATATATATATATATATATATATATATATATATATATATATATATATATATATATATATATATACATCCATCCATCCATCAATCCATAGATATATCTATAAGTCAATCAATGATTCAATATCTATCTATCTATCTATCTATCTATCTATCTATCTATATATCTATCTATCTATCTATCTATCTATAACCTCTATAACATTTCGAGTAGGAATATGCTGTAGCGTCATAGCTAAACTAAATTGATCTAAACTCAAACAGGAGCATATAACACTCTTTTTATGATAAATAGTGTGCATACTATTTGTACCGAATCTTCACAATCTGTACGAGCTACTTATTTAAATGAAATGAGCCTTCCCAATTTGGCCCCGGTGTGAACATCTCTATTTTCTGTCATTTCTTTACGTGATATTATTTTACATTCTAGGATTCTAATGTGTACTAAAATAAACATTTCTGATTTAAGTTATTCTGTTTTGTGATAATTGGTTAATAATCATAAAACATAAACGAACGGGAGAAATATATTTGAAGAGTTTATCGATTAGTAACAAACAACGAGATATCACTCATATAGAAATATTAATTAATATGCTGAAAATATCAACAGAAATAACTCTTTGGTATCATCCCAATTCTTGGAAGTATAATGATTCAGTGATTTATAACATGATATTATAACACAAAAATAACAAACATCGTTTAGTGATAGTTTGTTGTAAATTAGAAATCTAAGCGATAAGTCACTTATAAGTGGAACTCGTTTATTTATTAGATAAGTGATCGAGAGACGAGATTTTGTCTCGGAAAAAAAGAAGACAGATAAAGTAAAACCAGACACCAAACGAGCTGATGTTTTATCAAAAAGTGATAAAGTTATCGGCAGCAGAAACTCGCAAATAACTATTATAGGTAACATTGTACAGCTATGTAATCGTCTGTATGGTTTAGAGTGAGTAAGTGAGTGTGAGTGAGTGAGTGAGTGAGTGAGTGATTGAGTGATTGAGTGATTGAGTGAGTGAGTGAGTGAGTGAGTGAGTGAGTGAGTGAGTGAGTGAGTGAGTGACAAGAGGTTACTATTTATTTTGATTAATGGGCGTTGAAGAATCTATTAGCATACATTACCAGTTTATTTCACATAAAGTAATATATTGATACACAGCCACAAATAAATGATAAATGTTGTATATAAATATAACATAATTTTTTTAATAAAACATAAAGAGGGCAAAAATAAACCGAAATTTTCATTGCGATATATTCAGCCTCACCAGTCCACAAAAAGCCGATTTTTCTAATAGATTCACTTATGGCGCGAAATAATAATTGTTTCTAGTTCAGGTATGGTAATAATTATGCAAGTTGTTGTCTGATATTGCTGTACTCATACCACTTTATAGGTTATCTCCTAATAACATAGCTTTCCGGCTTTTCTTAAATCCATCATTACTTGTAGATATTCTCTGATTAATAGCCAGACACTGCTGGAGTGTACTCATTCTTGCCCTTTCATCAGATCACATAACAATCCGAGAATATATATATATATATATATATATATATATATATATATATATATATATATATATATATATTACAGGATTCCCTCCTCATCTGGTCTTCTTATCATGAATTATCGATGCTACACTGGTATACTGATATAAGTCAATCTGTGCTCTAAATATTAACCTATAATGATGAGTTAGCTGTACGGGGATTATTTATCTATGTTATGTCAGTTTTATGCTGCGGCGCTCTTTCATGTTCCTAATTATTCGCCTAACGGCCCTCGGAAATCAAGTCATTATCCGCGAGGGAAGAAAAACTAATAAATGGCGATCCGATTTAATTTGGTTTCCTGATATAAATCAATGACGTCATTACACCGGAAGACGGGTAGCGACACCTGTACAGCGATGTCCGAACGCCTGCAGCCCGGCCCCAATCGTGAAATGGTCGGCTTAAAGGGTAAATAGTGGCATTGCTTCACTAATATGTGGCCGCGGCACTCCTGGCCATAGGAAGTCATACATACTATAGGTAGATCAGATGGTAAAGGGAAATAGAGACAATTATCCGGAGTTTCCCGGTTCGAGTATCTAGGCCACAATTAGCATCTTGCGGAGAATATGTTATCAATACACACGGAGTATATGTTATCAACTCACACGGAGTATATGTTTACATTCATTGGACTGTACTTACGTATTTAGGTCGAGTGATTAAATGATCATGTTTAGGCGAAATCAGGGGAATTTGTAGATCTGGTGTGTGTGTGTATGTGTGTGTGGAGGGGGTATTATCTATAATAATCCCCCCCACACACTTCATATGGCTACCCTCTTGTGCACAGAAAGCCAGCGTACAGGTAAAGATATAACGTTTCAAATACCAGACGTAGTGAGTATTCTACGGTAGATGTTGACTCTACAAGATGGTATAAATAGGAGACATATAAATATAACCCGATCCCCGGGTTACGGATCGTTGACCCCGGTTGGTAGTTTCCGGTTCAGGATTCAGGGTATTGTGGAAGTCCACCTTCCCTTTTACCTCTAACCCTCCAACGCCAGTATTGGTGTGCTACCGTGATTGTAATTCATCAGAGAACAGATCGATCCCAGCAAATAATGGCTCCCCGGTGAGCGTTTGCCCGGGAGACACCGCCATTGATAAGACCACAGCTGACCACAGCTGGCGACAGCTGCCGACTGTACACAGTATGGCCACCAGCTGTAAACTTAAACTACTGACTTTTGTGATATACTCTCCATTATCGTATATATCCTTGGCCAGCACAAGCCGACAAAAAGAAACTTATTACTTATTGTAGGTGCCGCTACAAACAAAAAGGTTAGGATTGGTAGGGAGTGGCATTTGGGATCCCAATTCCCATATTAGTAATCAACAGAATAAAAAATATCGCCTCAAATAAATACTATCCGCCAATATCACTATACCACCACCAACAATAACAGCACAAATAACAGCAACAAATATATATATATATATATATATATATATATATATATATATATTGAAAGTATTCTAAGGTCTAAGGCTACCATAATAATATTATTTTAGTAAATATTGATCAGTAGCATAATTCTGAACTAAAAAACTTTAGCTCTTTAAAAATGTTTCTTCATCTTCACTCCACACATTCTCTCATATCGACGTTTGTGGGATGTTGATGACTGGCCTCTCAATATGTCTAAGGTGTTACCAGCTCCCAGATTAACTAAGTAGTATTTTTCTAATAGATTCCCACCTTTCAGTGCCCGTTTCTGTAATAAATATACAACACGCGCCGTGTCTGTGCTGACGAAACGTCTATTTCCGGTGTCTGAAGATAGTCGAGTATCTGGAGTGACTGATGGTGACACCTGTCAGGTGAGAGGTATTGTCAGACGAAACGTCAATGATCTATTTGTGGAGATTATGACAACATCTTCACGGCATCTCTATTCACTATCTCTCAAAATGTCGTGTTATATAGTAAACATAATAGGGTCTTGTTTATAGATGCTTCACTATAATCAGGTGACTAATATATGTTTTGTAATAGATATAAACGAGTGTTTATAAATATGTCTATCTGGCTGTCATCTATACATGACAAGCTTGATGGAGGTAATGGTAGCAATCAAAGTAGGTGTTGAAATTTGTATATACTTATTTAATTATATTTAAAACTGCACCTAACTTTACTGTTTGTTTAAGATGATGATGATGATTGATGTTTTACGGCCATTTTTGTGCATATGGTAGGCTAAACGGGCCGAGCGACCTCCAAAGGTAATGAAACGAAGTCAAGAATGAAACAACCTTCATATATGCCCACGCCCGGATTCGAACGCGGGTGGTAGTGATCTGTGATCCAACACGCTACCGCTAGACCACGGAGGCGCCAGCTGTTTGTTTATGACTAGATGTTTACCAATTATAATTTCCTTGACTCTTTTATTACTATTATTATTCTTGTTGTTATTGTTGTTGTTGTCGTTGCTGCTGCTGTTACAAAAATTCAGGATAAGAAGCTGGAATCCCGAAAATACTATATTAAAAAAAACCACTAAAACTAAATAGTGTTGAAAATAAGAAACATTATAAGATTATATAGAATTGTTTGGAAAAGTTTTACTAGAAAAGTTTTAAAAACATTATTAGAATAATACAAATAATAATAATTACAAAACTTATATAGCTCAAAAAGAATCGAGCTCAGTTGCGAACCTAGTACAGTAGTTAGGTAAACTCATAGTATAGTCCGGATACGATGCAAAGTTCATTAACAAGTGATCAGATGGAAAGGAAACTTAGGAAGGATAAGCGAGTCTGAAAAGGGGGCGTTTTCAAATGGTGACGGAAAGAAACTTTGCTATTTGATGACTTAATATGTTCAGAGAGTGAATTCCAAAGAGTAGGGACAGCAACTGAAAAAGCAACAGTCCCTGCGTGAGTTTAAATCCTGGGAACAGAAAACAAGTGAAAACCAGATGAACCGACTTTCACTGGGCTTGGGTGCTAAAGAAAGCATGGGAATAGATATGATATTAAAAGCTGGAACAGAATTATGGATATATGGAGAAGTTCTGAGTGGATCTAATTGGCTTTAAGGTGTATGGAAACTCACTTTTGTTATCATATATATATATATATATATATATATATATATATATATATATATATATATATTATTAGTATATACATAACATATTTATACATATCATGTTTACAACCTGTTTACAACCGTAAACTAGAATACTTCAGATTTGGAAGTGATGGATTGAACTGGACAAATGACTAGGCATAGGATAAATTGGGACTTGTTGGAATCGAACCGATTGTTTTTTGTTTTCAAACATTTTGCTCTACGACTGGGCTAGCATCAATCAGCTTCTAGAGCTGGAGTAGATGTTGTCAAGTTATTTAGTCTAGGCAATGTGCATGCTTGGGAAATCTGGCTGAGGGGCGACATTCCAGGGAAGAAAATCCCACAAACTCAGGCATGAGTTGGGTTCAAACGCACAGCCTGGAGGTTTGCAGCTCAACGCTCTAACAATGGCGCTATCAGTTCGCCCCCTACCGTTAGAGGAGGACTGTTAATGGAGACTAGAGGTAGCTATAGGTGTATTACCTGTGTCATACTTCACCCATTAATAGTTATTATGAAGTAGTTAACTGATTATTGAGACATACAGCTGATCTCACTCATCCACGATGTCTGACCCTTAACGGACCAGTCTTCTCTCTAGACCTGACATACAATCGGCGACACAGTCACCTCACAGTACACTCCCCTCCCATCTCCCGAACAACATATCGTCGTCTGGATCACAATTGTCGCCGCTATAGATCGTGCAGCCTCACCGTCATCTTAGTAACACAGACTAATATGCCGTTAATTGAGCCATTAACTAGATCAATAACGGAGTAACAACGGAACAATGCTGTATGATGAAACCTCTATTAAGCCTACACTTGTAGATATGGATGCCATAACAGGACCACCCCCCACCAATCCCAACCCATTAGTACTCGATGTGCAACTTGTACAGCTAAAGACAAATTGGTATCTGGCTTCATCAAGTACATAATCACATATATAATATCTCGTTCCAAGTTTTGTAAATTATTCAACTCAAACGAAGGTATAAATATATTTACTTAATCAAACCAAACAATCGAATTTTGTTTTAAAAATTGATAAATTAGAAATGCATAATACAAGTCGGGGCTTTATAGTTTTAAATAGCTCTGACTAGAAAACCTCTCTAGAAAAGTTCTAGACAAGAATAAAAATTTAAATAAATGACACAAAACAAACAAATGAAACTATTGCAAAAGGACTGTAACCTCATCAACATAAAAAGAGATTTGTTTATTGTTAGTTTTAGAAAACTGTGAGTTGTTGATAGAACTCTAGAAACTGGGATAAAAACAAAACAAAGAATCTACGATAACAAAACATTTGCATTTACGCAAAACAATTAACGTATACCATTGGATACAAGAAAGATGATGATCACGATGATTGGTGTTTTACGGCCACTTTTGTGCACATGGTAAGCTAAATGGGCCGATCGACCTCCAAAGGTAATGAAGCGAGGTCAAAGATGAAATACCCTTCAGATGTGCGCCCCAGAGCGAGATTCGAATTCAGGTGGTAGTGATATGTGGTCCAACGCGCTACTAATTAGACCACGGAGGCGCCAAGATGCAAAAAAACACATCGATATGGAAGTTTTATAATTCGTCTAATTTAGAAAACACGATGTCATGACAATTATGCTCTCAGGTAAAAGTGGTCGTACAATCAAACATTATGATAAAACAAATCTGATTTAATTCAATCGAATAATCGCAGTTATTTATCAATAGCATGTTTCAGCTTCACCGTCGTCTTTGTGATGTCACGGCCACCTTCGTTGCTCGTGGTAAGTTAAAGGAACTAAGCAATCATCCAGAGCATCCAGGTGAAGTGAAGTATGAAATGTCATTCAGACACCGGCCGACCGGGATTTGAACCTTGATGCTAAAGATCTGTAGCCACTACGCTATCAGATCGGCCAAGGAGTTGTCCAGTATCAGCAGTCTAGTGTTTATCCCCGTAAGATTGATCACCATGGTAACATGTAAGCCACGTCGTCTGTATAGTTATAGTGAAGTATGATGTTTATCCTGTGATTGCTTTGTATATACTTCGATCACAGTTCTAAGTGACGTCATTGTGCTAGGAATATAACAACATTTAGCGATCATATCCATAACCAAGGGATAGAGGATACTATTATAAACATGGTACCATGTCTGAACTTAACACTTTGATAGCTCTGGTAATGTATGTTATTTATATGACATTTTGCCAATACGGAAATATATATATATATATGTGTGTGTGTGTGTGTGTGTGTGTGTGTGTGTGTGTGTGTGTGTGTGTGTGTGTGTGTGTGTGTGTGTGTGTGTGTGTGTGTGTGTGTGTGTGTGTGTGTGTGTGGGTGTGTGTGTGTGTGTGTGTGTGTGTTTTAGCTGTGTATAATAAGATCTGTTTAATGGCCTAAATTGTGCCGATGTGCCGTTAAACAACATTCATCCTTCTATACAAACACATGTGTTTATACAAACACAAAGATGCATTACACATTCATTCTAGGCATATTCAACGTATTTGAAGAATTGTTGATAAACTGTAAACAAATTAAGGTTGAGATTAATTGATTGCATTTTAGAAGCACGTAAATTGTCAGATTACAACATGATCCATTATATTGGTGTTATCTACAAGTAGTGTAGCCGAACTGGTAGGGTGTTTGACACCAAAACAAGAGATCATTGATTCAACAAAGTCGACAGCTGATTGGAATATATGATCTTTTTTTTTCAGATATGTGTTAGCGTGTGTGTGTGTGTGTGTGTGTGTGTGTGTGTGTGTATGTGTGTGTGTGTATATATGTGTGTGTGTGTGTCTGTGTGTGTGTATGTGTGTGTGTGCGCTCGCACAGATGCATGCCCACACACATTATACTCAGTATTTTGTCTGCCATTCTTTCTCTTCCGATTATATTACATATTTTATTTCACTGTCTATATGTATTCTATGTATGTACACATCATTTCTAATATTTGAATATATTAAATTTGTTTCCAGGTTTGAACTTGAGAGTGACTTTATGACCATCCAATCGACCACATACAAACAGACACCTTTTACTTTGTTCTTTGTTAGATAAATTTGTTAGACATATTCTGGATGGCCAAAATGTCAGTTGACACAGTTCATGTATATCCAACAATATGCCCAGGATCTAGCATATTACGATATTGACAGAAGCTTTCATAACCAAATCCTTTGTTTTCACGTGTCAGCTTATTCAGATATCAACGGTAATGTAAATCGTACAGTAGACACTCAATAATCCGAACGAATCCTGTAAACGTTTACAGAATCCTAGCAAACCACTAACAAAAATAAACAATTGATCGATGGGTATGTTATTCTAACACACACTCAAATAAGAGGTAAATGTTAAATAATTATTAACAGGTAATCTGATTGATAGTGATACCTGGAGCTAGTTAACTTTGACATTAGATTTAGACATCACAATGATGTAGCAAACTCCTGGACATGTTATTTGTCTCTATATAAATAAATCCAAATCATCCGTGTTCATGACAATTTTATCAAAATGACCTTTCTGAACCGATTTGTAATAATTAATAAAATTACCTGTAAATTGTTATTAGCTTGTAAGTCTTCATTAAAATTAAAAGATTAATTTCGTACATCTGGATCTAATAAGGGGAATTAAAAAAATAATACTTGTTATTATATTGTCATATTAACTAGTTTATATTTGTAGCTATTAGTCTGTCTACCTGTTATTTCAGTGAGTAAATGCCAATCTAGAGATTAATTACTTACCCAATTGTATACCTGTCTATCACTCTATTGAATCATCTTCTCACTTTCTTCACACACCAAACTCTACCGACTCGATGTTTCCTTATTTGCCTTATTTGGCTCTTTTCTTACATACTTGCCTTTGTACTTATTTGCCTATATACGTATGCTCTAATATACCTATTTAGCTGCATACCTATCTGCCTAGCCGTCTAAATGGTAAAGTGCCTACGTCACATGATCGTCACGTGATCTATGTCCGGCGAATTTGGCCTGAATCAGAACAGACATGATTACGCATACTAACATTACGATATGATCACGTGACCAAATATTAACCGTACTCGCTAACACGTGATATATCCGCCATTTGGAGACGAACGACATTACTGCTATAGTCGGGTCATGAGTGGGGGGGGGTGATGGTATTATTGTAGATTAACAACTTTCCGATGCCATTGTGATGGACGCGCCATGACTGGATAAGTAAACAATGTGTACTCAGGTGTCGCTATCCATCGTCGCCCGAGGTGTATGTACTATATCACGTGGTTAGTTTCGTATACCGCCGTCTAGCGAGTGTTCCAGAACACACACACCCCCACCGTAATCCCGCACCTTACCGGTGTCAGGAATGTAAATGATGTGGTCTGCCATTTGGTTGAAGACTACGGCCGAACCATGTTATTCCGGCGATAGATCCATAGACATATATATGTTATGTAATGCTCTCGTTGGTGATAAATGTCGTCATTACTGTCACGTGACACCTTTCATTATCCAGCCAAACATAAATACCACTTGGTCTAGCTGTGGGCGGTGACGTGGTCTACCGCGTCATACGTCATTTGATCCTATACGCATGCGTTGTTTATTTAATGGCGGCAGGCAGTTCTCCCTAGAAATATTTTAGTCGTGTGGGTTTTTTTAATTGGAAAATATTTGTTTCGTTTACAAGACGATGTGACGTTAACATATTAGTTTGTAGATAAACAGAGCCATGTTTGTCGTATTCATCTATTTTGATATAAATTCTCCTTTTTTGTTGAATGTAGAACATTCCGTGCGATAAAACGTGTTTATTAACCCGGTGATGTATGATCGGGTTCACGGGAAATAAGCGTGGCCTGTAATTGTGAGTATTTATCCGTGGTATGTGAACCAGTTCAATCTGACATCTGACATCATCTGACATCACCGGTTACTTCGGGATTCTCTCCGGTTTATTCCAGACATAAATCACACTGATCTTGTTTCCTCCACACCAGGTGTCGCTTTAATTAACACGCGAAGGATAAAAGATTTGGTCGACGAGATTTAACTTGATATGGATTGGCTCAGTGGTCATGATATGGTGACGTCACTGACGTGTTGTTATCGGCCTATCATTATATGTTGATCCTGTTGTCATCATGGTCGGTTGTTTTATAATGATGTTATCAACATGTTGTTATCGTTTTAATATCACGGTGTTAACACCTGGTTATTACGTTGTTATCAACTAAGTGTGTAATAAGTGTAATGTCGTTATCCGCAAAGTATCACGCCATCACCATTTTTGTATCATGTTGTTATCATCTCATTATCATGTTGTCATCATCCCATGTCATCATCCCATCATCATGTTGGTATTATCTCGTTATCATGTTGTTATCATCTAATCATCATGCTGTTGTCATCTCAGTATCGTGTTGTTATGATCTCAGTATAATGTTATCATCTCATTATCATGTTGTTATCATCTCAGTATCATGCAGTTATCATCTCAGTATCATGTTGCTATCATCTCAATATCATGTTGTTATCATATTGCTGTTATGTTAATAAGTTAGTGTTTTGAAGTCGTATGTAAAAAATAGCTTGAAATAACAAAATATTTCATATTATTATCAACAATCAAGGGATGTTTTACAGCTAAACCTAGCCGCTGAATGATAAGACGGGGCTGGGGGAGGGCACTGTGAGTGAGTGCGTGAGTGAGTGAGTATGTGACTGGGTGACTGAGTTAGTGAGTGAGTGAGTGAGTGACCGAATGATTGGTTACTTTATTTATCTTGGTGATGGTCACTTCTGGATACATGACAGAGATGGTATTCTCATGAGGTTTGTAATACCGGGCACTATCATATAGTGATAATATAAATTACCAGAGTTATAACACACACACACACACACATATATATATGTGTGTGTGTGTGTGTGTGTGTGTGTGTGCATACGCACATAAACACATACACAGAGACACATACATACACATAAACAGAAATACACATACACACACACACACACACACATAGAGAGAGAGAGAGAGAGAGAGAGAGAGAGAAAGAGAGAGAGAGAGATCCATATCTAAACACAAGCCAAACCCTGGATACAAAAGCTGTGGTTGTCGTAGAACTAGACATTTAGCGGCTGATGACATTTAGCCATCGTCAAGTAATGTGTACGTAATCCTCTCTATAAGCCGAAAGTCAGCAGAGATCCTGTAACATTAAAAAAAAAACAACGACAACAATATGTTTGGCCTTATCAGTGACTTCGACAAGTGGCCAGCCTCTTCGTGGTGTTCAGCATCGGGACATTATATGTTATACCCATTAATACGTGCCACTAGTATCGCCGCCACCCCTCGCCTCGACTCATACCATGGGATGTCTTTAATTATGAATGAGCCTTTCATGCCACCGGCCGCGTCTGTTTAATAAGGACACTAGAAGACCCGCAGCGACAGGGGTAACCAATGGCACGATTAACATCGCCATTAGGGAGGATGCATCCTCGGCTAGAAGTAGATCACCATCAGCATGACTAAATTGGCATCTCGATGGCACTAAAGGATCCTTAAAACACTGGTACTCACATGCCAACGGTTAGACGGAAGTGGACGTTCCTTGTGTTGAGCTATAAATAATTACTTAAATAATAATTGTAATTGTCAAGGACGAAAAAAGAGAAAATTTTGAAATTGTGATAGAATGTTATTTTTATTGTTGCTGTTATTTTTATTGTTGTTGTTGTTAAAATTGTTGTTGTTCCTGCTGCTGCTGCGGCGGCTGATGGTGATGATGATTATATTTTAGTTTTCATTTTTGTTATCATTTAGCGATGTTTACATATTTATAACATTTTAAACATACCTTTTCATATGTCGTACGCCCTATATTTATAGCATGTATAATAGAGACTACGAACAGTGTTTATAACGCGTGTCATATATTCTTCACACTCCGTAGACCGGACGTTTATGACATGTGTCGTATGCTCTTCACTCGCCATAATCCATATATTTATAGATAGGCTCTTAACACATGGCAAGCCACACATTTATGAGCTCACACCAATCAGGTGCACCAACCTTCTGCTTAATGGCCAAAATGAGAGGCAATATAAACATTTATGGCGGCACCAGAACATCGCTGACAGATTAGACAAAGTTACCAAAACGGTAAACTCTATCACCCCATTTCTGATATCTTTTACGGTTGTACCTTTCGTTGTCTGTTCTTTTCTTTTTAAACACAAAATTATATATCTAATAAAACCATTTAATCGGTCTTCTGACGAAAATGCGAACATCTTCGTATCCGACTATTCTTCTAAAGAGACAGAGGGGCACCACCGTTGTCTAGCGGTAGCGTGTTGGACCACAGATCACTACCACCCGTGTTCGAATCTCGGCGCGGGCACATCTGAAGGTTGTTTCATCTTTGACGTCGCTTCACTACCTTTGGAGGTCGCTCGGCCCATTTAGCCTACCATGTGCAGAAAAGTGGCCGTAAAACATCAATCATCATTATCTAAAGAGACAGAGAAGGACTTCGCATATTGGAGGGGGGGGGTGGCACACTGTTGTAGTTTTGTATAAACTATTATCTTTCTTTGGAATGTCGTCAACGGAATAAAAGAAAACTGTTTGTAATCTCTGCGACGATTCACCTCTTTTCATCTGTAAAAGGGACGAACTTCGTCATCTTCCAACAATCAACGCGGTCTACTGTCATGTTTCTAGAGCTGGTATTTCCGGACCTTATCAAAACAGCTCCACGCGGCTTCGTCCACCCTCCTTAACGAACTGACTACGGCAGACCCAAGGACTACAAACATCGGGATAATCAGCGTCTGGGGACCAGTCGATGTACAATCAAACAATGTTCTCATTGTGGCTCTTCGGCTGCTGACAATCAACAATAAGATGTATAGCACGTTGAACAAACGTCATCTGTTATCAGTCACATCGTGACAGCATACCTGGGTATTGATTATCTTCCACCAAACGGGATGTCGCGTTTTAAGCGAGTATCGCCCTTTGTAAATGATTGGTTGGTGGTACTCGTGTCTTTTGGTCGCAGATATTTGCCGTCGAGGAGATGCTGCTCGTCAAACTACGATCTAATGAAGACAAATTTAGGCCTAACAATGAGTGTACGAGGGAAGACAGCTAGTCTATCAAGCCACATAACGGTGATGTGGAACAATTTGAAGGCCTTTCTTGGGTGTGTGTGTATATATATATATATATATATATATATATATATATATATATATATATATATATATATATATATATATATATATATGTTCGTGTGTGTGTATGATTGTATGTATGTATACATGTATGTATATTTATTTGTTTATTTATTTGTTTGTTGGTTTATGCGAACTTATGTTCATATGGCCGTATTTCGTAATGTATTATTATTATTACGCGTCATTCCAGACAGAATCATAATAGATTAGTAGAGACACCTAATTACAATACGCAGGTGTTTAATATCAGATTCCGTCATAATAACCGGCTTATGTACATGGAAATGTTCTCGTCTGTACACTAGATCTCTTTATCCACCTGTCATCATCGTAATCACCATGATGATAATCATCACGATTTTACCACCACCATTAACCATCATCACCGTCATCGTCATCCCCACACGAATGTCTGGTTATGTTGTACTGGTATAATTAGATTATCTATGGCTACATTCAACGGCATCAACAAAATTGGTACACTTCCATTGGGTGCCTATGTAAACATGCATAAATACATACTTATATGCATGCCAGATGGCATGGTATTTCTTTATTGAATCAACCATATTAGGCTATATGTCTCTCCTTGAACATGGTCTTAATATCAATCAATCAGTCAATGGATCGATTAATCGATCCATCAGACAGACAGTCAATTAGTCAGTTAATCACATTAGAACATACATTACATAGTTGTGTTAAGAGAATATATGTTTGTTTATATGTTGTATAAAGGAAGATGAAATAGGGAATTAATAAAAGCACATATATTAAGACACTCTCTCTCTCTCTCTCTCTTTCTCTCTCTCTCTCTCTCTCTCTCTCTCTCTCTCTCTCTCTCCTTCCTAAAGCCTCCCTCATTCCATAATTCCTCCCTCTCTCTCATTCTGGCTTCCCCCTCTCTCTGTCTCCCTCTTTCTCTCCCCCCCCTCCCTCTTCGAACTGCAAATAATAATGTCATGTGATATCATGCTACATTCCTATCTAATCATCTCCTGTGTATCATCTTATACGCAAAATCAGAAATAGTATTCCACTGACTCCACAGATAAATGAAATGGAAGTTACCACTGGCTTTATTAGTCATGTATTATTTGATGGTTAAAATGCTTGTTATAATATAACATCTTCTGTTAATTGTCGAACCTTCTTATTAATATAACAATTACTATCACAGTTCTCAGATACAATAATAAACAAGATACTTGAAGAATATTAAACTTGACATAGTTAATTAAGATTGAGTTATAGATTTACTTTGGGGGCTTCTTATGTATCTTGGACATATAGTCGAATGATGACTTCCCACGGGAACATCGCATAAATACGGATAACACTAGGTTTTGAACACTGACTTGGAAGCTTACTACGCTACTGATGGACCGAGATAATTATTTAAGAGTTTGATGAAAGACTTCATTTCTTGTATGTTTTTAAGTATATAGGTATCATATAAAGGTAATTAATATCGAGAGTGTGGTGGGGCGGGGGTATTCGATAATACCTGGCCCTAATAAAGGTTGGAGGCCATCCCGTGACTGGGGGATGATTTTCAATATGTCATAAACATTATTAATGTGTCTCTTCTAAATCTGACATGAGCAGTGATCAATAGCGTCTGGAAGTCTTCACTAATAAGCTTCTTCCCTTCCCTTTTGCTTCATTTATTGCTGCATCGCTATAGAGCTCCATTAAGGATTTAGTTATTGTGTCCCCAGGAACGCCCTCAGGGATAGAGCATTAGAAATATAATGGTTCATATTGGGATTAATCTGTGCCATTGAACCTTTAGAGGCGCACATCTAAAATATATATATATATATATATATATATATATATATATATATATATATATATATATATCATCTAGTCTTATAAGTCCTGTGTTCCCCGTCAAAGTTTCGCCATTGTTTTAGATGGAAGTATAGACCTTGCTGACAAGTTTGTGATGACATTTGTTAACCCAAAATTAAAACAACTTTCTTCTCTGTTTTGGTTTCTCTATCGAAGTGTTCTGACCTATATTATAAATATAGATCCATTAAAAGATGTCTATGTTTTAATTCGGTTCCTGTTTCTTCTAGTTTTATAGTCAACTATGTCCAATAAATAGCCGTTCAATATACGATAGAACATCACTGATACAGTCAGCTCATGTATGTTAATACTAATAGAATAAATAAATTATAAGCGATATCGAATAGTCAACAAATAGCTATAGTTCAACGACATTGATTGGCTTACAGTTAACTATGAGTTAGCTAATCGTTCTAAAGAACTGCACACAAATCCAACATCTGACTCGATCTGTACTCGGATGTGTAAAAGGTGTACTCGACTAATCGGGTCTACCAAGTGTAATCGAAGGTACTTGATCCGGAAACGTGTAACGCACACTTTGCACAGCGCCGGAACCAGATATTATAGGAGATCCGTGCCAAACGAAGACTGATTAAGTTATTCCGACATTACCATATTAAAAGCATACTTCATCCGTCGGAGCCATATCTCTATGTACCTACCCGTAGAGGTCAGGTGAGAGTGTCCATTAACCATCAGCCACAAGTCTTCCTTAACATCGAACATATGACGTGTTCGAATACATTAATATTACTAGCTATTGTTGGTCACGTTAACTGACCAACACATTAGCTTATTATAGACCATATGTTCAGTGGTCTAGTGTATAGGATAGCCTTAGCTATAGTGTATAAGATAGCCTTAGCTACAGTAATGTTGTGTTTGTCTCGTGGAATGGATGCATTATACAGCAAACTTGATTAACGAGAGCACGGTACATTATACGGGAAGTCCGGGGGGAGAGGGTCATCGAATATTTTCTCCGTGTCAGTGTTGGGGAGAGAGGGCGGCTGGGGGGGGGAGAGGGAGAGAAGGGTGAAAGGTGCTGACATTATTGTCTGAGTACCGAGCTCTTTGTCATCCTTACCTTGGGTAACCGAATCTAGACTCATTTTTAATTCACCGACCCACGTTAATGGGTTAATATAATTACTGCTCCACGACGTGACGTCACCGATACCTGTCACGCTGTGACTATAGCGGGGTGGGAGGGGAGGGGGACTGAGCGAGTATTACCATCCGTGGAATTAGTTCATACCACGGAACGTGAACAGGTAAGATAATCACTTATGGGTGAGTGAGTAGTTTGTTTGGTCTTGGCTTTGCTCACACCTGGGAAATATACTCGACGAATGATTTAGTGGGGAAACATTCCACAGACACAGATAGGAGTTGGCTTAGAACCCAGAACCTGAAGGTTTGTAATGCAATGCTCTAAATACTGCACCATCGGGACAGCCATTTAAGGTCGTACAGGAATAGGACGTTAACTGTGTCCGTAAACCCTAAATAAAGAGTAGAGATCCCATAATGACTCATTATTGTCGGTATGATCATTAACTGTAATGATAATAACGATGTTAAATCGTCAGCTCTGTGTCTTGGTCGTACATGTATCCAGTAGACATTTAATAGTATGAGTATCTATATAAGAGACTACTGAAACGATGGATATAATATAATCTTCCATAAGTGTCCTTTTCCAATGTCACCTTTGCAACCGTTAGATGGAGGGAACAGGTGTCCGGTATGCGGCTAGTCAACATATTTCACCGAGTTCCGTACCAGGGATTGGTCCTACGTCCATGTGGTGTGTATACGTACAATTGGTTGGCAAACCTTTTGAGAATCGCCTCCAATCGCGAAGTTGAGAGGTAAATATCGTTGATGATTAAAGCAGCTACAGATAACGTTAACACCTTTCTAATTGATTAATTACTGTACCTTTTCTATGTGCAGTGGTCTTTTCTTCTTCTACGTGGAACACAGTATCCGTTATTTTGGCTGAAAATGTACTCCTTCAATTTTTAGAAGTACACAACACAAAGACTGGAAACTATAAAAAATCGGACGACATCAACAAGTTTCCAAACTGTGAAAGTTTATAGAATTTTATATATACATAACTACTCGTTTACCCCCCCCCCCCATGTTTTACTAATCTCCTGTTGTTACGCAGCTTGAGTTATTTCCGTATTGGAATTCGGTGACCTGCCATTTGTTCTCTCAATCATCCCACTGGTAGTATCTACTATTAATGAATATCATAAAGGATGAAGTGGATTCGGGGATGTTAAGTTCCCATAGCAAATTCTCCTCCCCCCGCGGGGTTTGAGGATGTTAGTGGTTCATATACCAAGAGTAGAAAATGATCAGGTGTGAAGTTCATCAGTGTACGTTTTATTAATTATTATATCCACGAAGTAGTTCTACGGAGGGGGGGGAGAGACACGGAAAAGAGAGAGGTGGGGGGGGCGACTTTCTGTAGATGAAGATCATTTGTGGCAGGTTTCAACTAATCATGTATCGGCTTTAAAAGTAGTTCCTATGGATTGAGTCTCCAGATGAATCATTCAGAGTTTATAGTCACAATTCTTGACTCTCTGTGTCATTGCTTTGTCACACACTGCTAAAAGACACACACGTACAAACACACACACACACACACACACGTACACGTACAAGCATGCACGCACTCGCACACACAAACACACTGATACGTTGGCTTTCTTTTGTTTCGTATTACTAGACGAGTTATCAACTATACGCAATGTTTCACTATAACAGTAAAAGATGATGATTAATGTTTTAGGCAACAACGTGCACACGGTAGGCTAAATGGGCCGAGCGACCTCCAAAGCTAATGAAGCGACGTCAAAGATGAAACAACCTTCAGGTATGCCGACGCCCAGTTTCGAATTCCAGATGGTAAGTGATCTGTGGTCCAACACGCTACCGCTAGACGCTAACAGGAAACTCGAGCTAAGGCGAAAAACAACATTGCTACGTTTACTTTAAAACACACATCCTTAAAACCGAATTTAGAGAGTTGAATCACTCGGTTCTCAGGATACGACATTTTTACTAAAAGATGATATTTAGCTGTTTTATCTTCAAAGACTGTAAATCTCTAAAATTTTATCATCAAAGCTACAGTTTTTGTGGATTATAAATAGATTAATTACCTTCCTAAATTAGACTACCGGCAAATATCGATAAAACTGAATGATGTGCGGGTTTCTTCCCTTTCTTCTAAAAAAAGTTAGAAATCATAGCTATCAGTTGGCAGTAGACAAGTATGGTAAGGTTGTATGATAATAAATATGGATATTTTTATAATGATAGGTATGGTTGGTCTGTATGATAACAACTGTTTATATTTTCTCTAAGACTAGGTATGGTCGGTACGTATGAAGACAGATATGGCCAGTTTGTATAAGAATAAGTATGGATATTTTCTATAAGTATATGTATGGTCTGTTTGAATGAAGACAGGTAATAACAGTTTGTATGAGGACGAGTATGGTCTGTTTTTCTGAGAATAAGTCTGAATATTTCTATATGGATAGGTGTGTCGCTTTGCATAAGAATAGATTTGATCACTTTGTTTGAGGACAGGTATGGTCAGTTTGTATGAGAATAAGTATGGATAATTTCTATAAAAATAGGGATGGTCGGCGTGTATGAGGACAGGTATGGTCAGTTTGTATGAGAATAAGTACGGATAATTTCTATAAAAATAGGGATGGTCGGCGTGTATGAGGACAGGTATGGTCAGTTTGTATGAGAATAAGTATGGATAATTTCTATAAAAATAGGGATGGTCGGCGTGTATGAGGACAGGTATGGTCAGTTTGTATGATGGTTTGTATAAGAAGAGTTTCGAGAAGTGGTTTGATAATTCTAACGACTTATCCAACGTTAAGATATGATATACGTGTTTGTACTTTGTCTTGACAATATAATTAACAATTAGTAAATAGCCAGATATAGATAATAGATCAAACAATGATATTATTAATACGTAGACAGTTATATGTAAACAAATAGAGATAACAAATGAATAGCCATATAGTCATCTCTCAACTACAAATGTCTCGTATTTAATATAACTTCTTTAATAGTACACAAACACACACTCATGTGCGCTCGCACACACAGACACACACGATAAATAATAAATTATGAATTTTTAAATAAAGTTTCCCATGTTCGTACTTCTCTCTACTATGTATAATCTACAATAGATAATACGACAACAGAATCTTTATACGGGGATTATTGCGTAATCTACTTCTGTCTCCATTATGTGTGTGTGTGTGTGTGTGTGTGTGTGTGTGTGTGTGTGTGTGTGTGTGTGAAGTGGACGAGTGGATGGGCTTTGGTGGTTGCACTCGTTATTAAAAGCGAACACAATAAATAACTCAAAACAACCGACTGTCACTCGAAGCAGGGGGGGGGAGTAGTGTACTAAAAATAATGACAAGGAAATATGGAGTCTGAAGCTAATTAAGAGCTAAACGGAAGTAATTTTGTTTCCTGTATTTGTCTATTTGTTGTATTCTGTCTACTGAGCAACATCTATCTACAAAAATGTTGAGTTAAATACATTTTAAAATAATACCACTAAAAGTTGTTTAAGGCAGAAACAATAACAACAACAAGGTCAGAATATTAAAAGGAACAATTTTATGGCTCTATAGTCACTTAATATAGGTAATTGTGGGAATAGGTTTTCTATAATAATAACAATAATAAAATTAATAATAATAATAATAAATGTTATTATGTTTCTATAGTACCATATTCCAATAAATTATGCTTTCGTATAATTAAATTAAAAGCAAAATTTAAGCAATAATTACGGAATAAAGACAGAAATTTGCTAAATAAAAAATCCATACTCAATGTGAAAACATTCATGAAAAAGTTTATTGTAAGGAACTAAAAATAATGTCATCGATTGAATGTCTATTTTTTGGGGGGCATGTCATTGGACATTGTTCATTATTTTTAGCTTCAATTTGTTTTCTCTCCAAAAGCAGCCATATCTGTTGTGATTTGTTCTCGCGCATTTGCCACATTTCGAGGATACAAGTACTCGCAGGAAGATATCCGCTTTTATTGTTATGGATGCCATACTGGTGACATCCTCCCCAACGTAACTGTCCATTATCGGTCTGACGTGAAAGGAAGATTCTTATCAAAACTAGGGGAAAGGGTAATGTATATGTGAATTTTAAAAGATGTCCTAGTTGTTAGAACCTGATAGACAAATAACATATTTTTTCAAGTTACTTTTCTATTTGTAGTGTACTTGATATATTTGTTAAATAACACAAGATTAAGAATGTGTAACAATTTATCTTTATTCATGCCGAATTTAGAGGCGATAACTTTTAATAAATTCAGACGATCCTTTATTTCCTAGATTTATTTAAAATAGTTTATCTTCTAATGACTTTGAAAAGATTGTCAACAAATAAGTTAATAAATAAATCTCATAATATACTTGTGTATGATCCAATAGAGTAGTTATCTTTTTGTTTTGGTTTGACTTAAACTTATCTTCTAGTATCTAATGTGACGTAATTCTATTTTTACAGAATTACTGCTGCCAGTAATAATAATATGAAGTATATTTTTCTCACTTATTACACTGTCATGTTATTTTTGTGCATTGGTTTGTCGCTGGCTTGTCACTAGTTTGTCACTAGCTTCTCACTGGCTTGTCACTAGTTTGTCACTGGCTTGTCACTAGTTTGTCACTGGCTTGTCACTAGTTTGTCACTGGCTTGTCACTAGTTTGTCACTGGCTTGTCACTAGTTTGTCACTGGCTTGTCACTAGTTTGTCACTGGCTTGTCGCTGGTTGAAATGGGTGAAAAGGAGGCAAGAAACAAATTGCTAGGTAAAAAGGTTTTCTTATAAACAAAGTCTGCTTCTTGGTATAATCTATAACGAGACAGGTGTTGGCATGTGTGATAAATCTAAGCCTAGTGACATTATCTATGATGGGACAGGTAATACTATCTATAACAAAACTGGTGAAACCATCTAAGGTCAAGGTAATATTATATATATATATATATATATATATATATATATATATATATATATATATATATATATTTCTCTCATTCCTTAACTTTTATTTTATATTTTATTGTTATTTCTTTTTAATATTAATCATCATCATCATCATCATCATCATCATCACAGTTATTATTGATTTCAATCATTCTCGACATTGACGATGGAAGTCGATTAAGAACAAAATGTCGTCCAGAATACAAAGAGTTAGAGATAAACATTAAAGTGACTTGATACACAATACACCTGTCGGTTAGATTGTAGAATGATAGTTAGATCTTCATTTTTATTATCTCATTATCTCAGTGTCATTTCATTATTATTACAACGTTTCGCTTCCATTATTATTATTATTATTATTATTATTATTATTATTATTATTATTATTATTATTATTATTATTATTATATTATTTGTAGTAGTAGTAGTAGTAGTAGTAGTGGTAGTAGTAGTAGTAGTAGTAGTAGTAGTAGTGTGGTAGTAGTAGTAGTAGTAGTAGTAGTAGTGGTGGTGGTAGTAGTAGTAGTAGTAGTGGTGGTAGTAGTAGTAGTAGTAGTAGTGGTGGTAGTAGTAGTAGTAGTAGTGGTGGTAGTAGTAGTAGTAGTAGTGGTAGTAGTAGTAGTAGTAGTAGTAGTAGTAGTAGTAGTGGTGGTAGTAGTAGTAGTAGTAGTGGTGGTAGTAGTAGTAGTAGTAGTAGTATCAAACTCCCACTATAATTATAATAATCATTAATCTAATACCTTAATAATGTTCCGCATTAATAAGTATATTTATAAAATAATTTATCTTGTTCGTATCCAACTGCTAACACGCGCGTGTGTGTTCGTCCGTCCGTTCGTTCGATCGTCCGTCCGTCCGTCCGTCCGTCCGTCCATCCGTCTGCCTGTCTGTCTATCTATCTAGTTGAACACGTGATATACTACCTGTCTATAATTCAGTAAATCACGTTTGATATTGAACATAACTCTATAGACCAAGATGTGTTGTTTATATTATTCAGGTTAAATATAAATGTCATATATCGGTGTCACCCATTCTTGTGTATAAATGACTATAAGATGGTATTTTCTCCGATTATCATCTTAATATTTTGTCAAATTTAAGTCAGAAATGCTTCGTTACAACTGTACAGGTTCAAATAAACATCAGTCGATAGCACGTTGGTTCGAACCAAGAAGGTTTTACATTTTAATTCATCACACTGGACCTAGGCCATTGGGACAAGAGAACAATTAAATAAGCAATTATTTGGCTCTCCATATTACAGTAGAAACACCAGTAATTAATTAAAAGTGATGACTTATTAAAATAATAAACTTCTAACACCAGGTGAAGGCGTAAATCTCGGATAATCTCGTACGAATCCGCTAATTGCCAAATTTGAAGCGGTGTTACGTGTATGCCGGTTGCTAAGCAACGCAAAACGCATTCGGCCGCGGTTAAAACCGCGTCTAAAACCGACAAATTGCACCGAGTTTCTTCTGCGGCATCGAACTAATTGCGCTATACCCGCAACCAGAGTACTATGTACCTGGTAGCTTGGCTAAAGCGTCTTTATACTTAGCCAAAGACACACCCATTCAGTTTTTACGAGTTGATTAATAGAACTCGAAGCCGACATAAGAACACCTGCAGAAGACAGGTGATTCGTTTTAATGACGGCAGGTTAAAGCCAGTTATAAAGGTCTGCGCCGGATCTAAAATTACAAGTGGTTAGTTCTGTTCTACGCCGATAGAGGTCGCTCACGTTGCATTTGACTTGCCGCCGCCCTATTCTGGGGTCATCATCGCCAGGGAGCGGCAATCATTATTAGGGTCGGGTAATCTCGGGTGCGTCGGATATAAGGCGGCGAAGGGCTCAAGTACGTCAATGGCTATTATTTATGTATGCGTTTTACTGTGCGTTCTTCCTTTTCTCCGTGTGCCCGCGTGTGTCTGTTCGTGTTCTGAGGTCGTGCCTTGAGGCTTGTGTGTGTGGGGGGCCGCAGGGATCGCCGGTCCCGGAATTAGCTGACCCCGTCGTACGGGTGACGGCCATTAAGAGGGTTTTACCCGCTAGGGAACTGATATCGTTGCCGTGGGCAGGCTCATTCTCCGAGTAATACGATAGCCTATTGTTGGTCAACGAGAAGGCTAGAAGCTGGTTTTTCTAATAGATGTGACAATTGGTTATGAGAGAGGTCACGTGGAAACAGCACGAGACACCGATATGACAGACAGACAGACAGACAGACAGACAGACAGACAGAGAAATATATACCTACACACACACGGGCGCGCGCACTTGCACTTGTTCGAACTTTGTTTTAGTTTTTATTTCATAATGTTGACAAATTATGCGCAGGACGATAATTTTTCAGTGT
Organism: Paralvinella palmiformis; assembly: GCA_025642065.1. Classification (NCBI taxonomy): domain Eukaryota; kingdom Metazoa; phylum Annelida; class Polychaeta; order Terebellida; family Alvinellidae; genus Paralvinella; species Paralvinella palmiformis. The sequence goes on along the minus strand of JAODUP010000434.1, from coordinate 181,401 downwards.
TGGAGCTACATAATGATAAATTATATATTGATGTTTTATATATGAAAAACCACCGTAAACAAATGCCTTGATTGATTGGTTGATTGATTGATTGATTGTTTTAGTGTATTTATTTATTTTTCTATTTATTTATTGATCACCAAGCGATCCCCCGACACACGAACACGGGAATAATATAATGTAAATATATATTGTATTGTTAATATTTATGACAAAGAGATGTTTATTATTAACAGTTTACTATAGATCTTGTCAAAGTTAGATGTTTACTAGATCTATCGTGTCTCTAACATTTACCTTTACAGAGCGGAGATGAGCCATATCCGGTAAGTCTATTGTATTACCACCGACTTTCTACATCTACCGATGATTGCAGAAAATGGCGAGAACTTGCAACTTAATACATATTGCAACGTGAGAGCAACACGTAATGAGATATCTTAGATAATGGCGGATTTTACATTTAGCTTAATAATAATAATAATAATAATAAGTTTAGTAATATTTTAAAAATTTAGTCACGCTGGTCGTTTTACCTGTTTCCGGGCAAACATTTTTTTCGTGATTTCCATTTCGTTCTATTTTGCGTTCTATTCGTGGCAATTAGAAAACAAATACAGTTTTAGTTATCCAGAATTATATAAATAGTAACATGCCCTCTCCGCTAGAGGTCAGCACAGATCCTGTAGCTTACTCCAATATCATTTATGAAATCAGAATACGAAGAAGCTTTACATCAAAAGAAATGAGAGAACAAGCGAGGAATTGGATTTGTTTCGGTGGATTGTTGTCTTGTCTTTATCATCCATTTGATAGCAAGTAGATGTGTACTGGCGTAACTCAATACGAGGCTTAATATTAAAAGGTCTCCTCGTTTGACGTTTCACATCCGTTTTCTAGTAGTAACTGATCTTGTTATGTTGTAAAGAATTCATCAGACTATCAACCTACAACTACTACATCTTCTAATAATATTTCCCGCGGGAACCTCCCCCCTCCCCTTCACACATCACACACACACACACACACACACACACACACACACACACTCTCTCTCTCTCTCTCTCTCTCTCTCACACACACACACACACACACGGAGACATACACACACACACACACCAATCACAGCCAACAATGCTATTTTTAGGCGAAACCTATGTTTATCTTCAACTAAATAGTATCATGATATCCAACCTTAGAACATATTTTAATATGACATGTCATCAGTTTGTTGTCAAATAATATTACAAAACAGTCACCCCGCTGTCACGCCTTCAAAAGCAGCCAAAACGAGGCCTAAACATCATGTTCTTGATCCTAAATAGGAAACCTTAAATGTCGCGTCCACAACGACATTTTTGTAACTACCTGTTATACGTATAACTATTCTACTGTTGCTGTTGTTGTTATTGTTGTTGCTATTGCTGTTGGTAGTGATATAATGGTAGCAACTTGAGCGAATTGAATGAAAAAGCTAGAACTAGGATAAGATCATATTTACAGAGTTAGACGTTTTAATTATAACCTGATACACCGCAAAATGAAATGGAAACGTTCAGTAAAGAGTATACTCCTCCCCCCGCATTCAACCCCCCCCCATCTCCACCTCCCGACAATGGCCATTTCGTTGAGATTAATTAACTACTATAATGACACACTGTTATTGTTCTAGTATAACGTCTGAAGGATGCCACCTCTGTTATTCAGCGCGGCGGGTTGCGCAGTTTTCCATTAATTAATGAGTGTATAAATAATACAGTAATAATCAGTGACATCCGGCCAGACTTCTCGTGTCCTGGTCACGTCGGTCATAATCGTGAAGTGGATCTCAGGTGAAACTCGACACGAACCGAACAGGTAGGCGAACAGATTCGGAAGATGTGTTGGTGGTTGCTGAAACATCCGAAATTGCCTGACAGTTAGTGGTCATCTCGTAAATAGGTCGAGATTTCGTCCATTATTATTAGTATTATTAGTTTTTTAGTTGACCTATATAAAAGAGTATAGCCGTTGAAGAGATCTTGCCCACAGCGGATCCAGATATCATTAGTTTCTATATTCACTAAGATGTCTGCTGGAGTAAATCGTGAAAAAGCATAATTCGATTTTTAATTATAATAGAATAAACGAATTGAAGCTCAATTAACTTAAGACGAACGCCTACGAGATGACAGCTAAAAGGTCAACAAGAGATAGTGGTGATGAGAAGATATACTCCACTTTGCTCATCTGATCCCTGACACGGTGACATCAACGGAATGTCAGCCATTTTAGATGCTACGGAGTTACTAACTAAAGTATGTCGTTACTTCTATAATGGCCAGAAGAGGCTGATGTAGTGATGGGTATACTGGTATATACGATATGACGATAACTTTTAAGTTGTTCATATTTATTCCAGTTTTAGTCGTAGAACAGGGTTTCTTTCCTGATAAATCTACAAAGGATGCGAGATTAATGAGCTGTTTTTGCCCATAAAAGTTAACTGACGCCCCTACTCTCTCTCTCTCTCTCTCTCTCTCTCTATTTATCTATCTATTTATATATCTATTTATATATCTATCTAGCTATCTCTTTTCTACTTAAACCCATCCAGTGATCCATATATCCATCCAGTGCATCATAACATTCATTGTTTAGTTAATGATTCACTCTTCAGTCATGTATCCCAAAAAAATAATCATCATCGAGATTAAATCGATCATTCACTCACTCATCTTTATCTCATTGAAACTTTAGATTTCGTGCTAAATCGTGAAACATGAGAACGCATTAAGCGAATTACTAATAATAACATTCATCACAGACTAACTCCGTCATTCTAGATAGAGTTAGGATTATTTAATCTATTTACCAAAAAAATGTAACCTGTTCTAGTTATCGGTCAATTTTATAATAGATTGCTCTTCTTTTTTCATCGCTCAAACAAACACACACCCCAAAAAAAAACGAATAATCACATTTAAAACACGATCACATCAGGATAATACAACAAAACATTGATTTCTAAGATTATAATCTCGCTTTACAATATTCCTATTATGTTCAAGTAAAGTATATTTAAAGTGGGCCTAGTATTTCCATTTTTGCCCTGGCTCGTCGTTCCGTTTTAGTTCTTTGAACGAAGATTTCCCGGATTTACAAATTAGTACAAATATAGTATTCTGAGTCATAATACCGGAATATAACATTTCATTTTGTAACAAACATATACTCATATATAGCACTTATGTATTTAACTGTCATTCGGGTTGTCATCTCGCACCAATTACTAATTTAGTCTGGATCATTTACTTCCATCGAACGCCTGCCGTCGAGCTTTGAGAACATTCACTCAAACGTCGGGAAGAAAGGGGAAGAGTATGAGTGTATCTGTTATCATCTGAAATTGAGTTGGTATGAAGTGGATTACTGGCACCAATACAAAGCATAATTTAGAGGCTATTCTCCTTAGCTAATAACCAAGCACATATATTGTTCTATACTCATTTCAAAATTGTTAGCCGAAAATTGATTTTTTTAGATATTGACAAAAACAGGGAACCTTTTGGTAACACCTGTTGGGCTTTCCGAACAAGTATGTTTTACCGAGATAATGATGCTATTGGCGATACTGATTATATCATATTTGAGGCTAATCACAACAAAATTTACCATCGATTTACCATTAATCAAATCAACCAAACAAGAACAAATATCGCAACTGAAACGAGCAGAAATTATCTCCCCTTTATGGGGTAGATTATACCCAAAACGTACCGGATTATTCATATTTATACTGTGAATCTGGTAAATGAAGGTCGGTCTAGTGACGGATTTGTTTCTATTGTTAAACGGGCTCGGTCGTTGTCTTTGTATTGCTTTGTTCCGTGAATGGCCGCAAAATCGATGCGACTTCCCCGAAATATCGATCGTCGTTTGTTATCAAGCCTTTAATTAAACAACCAACAGCTGCCAAGGTTAATGGCTGCTTTTAATCTTCGTCTGACTAGAACATATAACTATCTATAAACGATCATTTCAATGCAAAACGACTTATTATTGTTATTATAATTATTGTTATTGTTTTTGTTATTATTATTATTATTATTATTATTATTATCATCATCATCATCACACAGACAGACAGACAGACAGACAGACAGACAGACAGACAGACAGACAGACACAGACAGACAGACAGACAGACAGACAGACAGACAGACAGACAGACAGACAGACAACAGACAGACAGACAGACAGACAGACAGACAGACAGACAGACAGACAGACAGACAGACAGACAGACAGACAGACAGACAGACAGACAGACAGACAGACAGACAGACAGACAGGCAGACATATTCTATCATTTTCTCATATGTGCGCGGCCACCACACACTCACAGAGAGAGCGAGAGAGAGACAAACAAACAAACAAACAAACAAACAAACAAACAGACAGACAGACACATGTACTGTCACATGCATCTTGTGAATAGAGCACAAACAAGCATCGGCACATTTGTAAATGCATTGAAATACCGCTCTCTTATCGATTTCCGATCAATAGCAATTAGCCGCCGAGCAGGTAACTGACACCGTTCACACTAATTACTGCAAGAAACGTATTAAGTCTGCTCCAGACATAGAACACAAATACAAGTTAAACATGGTATCAGCAGAAGGATGGCCCGGATCACGAATATTTTCACGAAATCATCAACACGATCATAAGAGCAATACTTCTAAACAATGGCTACGCCGTACGGGATCATTAGGGGTCATCACGTGTTCAAAGGAATCCAGGCTTCTTCCGAGAAAATTATTTCAAAAAGGTTTTGATTGCGAAAGGCCAAAGAGCATATATTTTTCGAAGCCGTAATGGCGTGTTTAACTTTGTTATCCAGCAAGTGACTCGCACGTTCAGAGGAACTGGATCATAGATATCACTAAAAGTGAGTAGCTGGTCTGTTTACCTTTAAGGGAGGACAGATTATGTAACAAAATGGCTAACTTGGAGTTTAGTCCAAAAGTTCAGGCATTAAGAGGTGTTAGTCTACAATAAATCATAACATCCGTTCTAATTAATATCGTACGAGTTCTTATGCATTACTTCTCGCTTAAATATGTGGTAATATTGCTCTTGTGGCTGCTATAGAATTTCCCCCTACCACAATGAAAATGTCTTATTCAGTAAAGGCAAGTATCGTTGAGCATCGTTTACGACTTGCTGGCATCAAAGCCCATGACTTGGTGGAATCGATACGCGATAAAGGATCGTTTACTGAATTTCTTCATACATAAAACGTGCCCAGAACAGGGAGGATGTTATTTATGGTACAACCCAAAAATACAAAAGCATATAGCCATTTGCATTAAGAATTATTTACGATATAAAGTTCGCCGAAATAAACTCTATCTTTAAAGTTGGCTTCATTATAGACTAAGTTCATATTGATTTTTTAGAGAGCCAGCTCAGGTAAAGAAAACCAATTAATAAAGCCACCACCTGAGAAGGGTCAAGGTTTTAATTAGCGGATAAATAGCGAACCGTGGGCCACTTGGATGGCTCTTAGTGGCGGTGTTCACCCTGATGATACGTCTAATGGCTGGCGAATATTATTGACAACGAATGGCTAAATACTCCGATCTGACCGCAAGTCGAACGATCATTGTCCCACTCGTTCATCGATCTTAATGTGAACAATCAACCGATAAGCCCCTGACGAGGCAAAGGAAATGAGCCGACGATGATGACCTATGGGTAGTACAGAAGTCGGCGATAACAAACCTTCTAGACGTGTTATTTACCGCCAATATCACCCAATACCAGCTCACTCAGTTAGCACGTGTATTACTGATACAACGTTCGATCTCCTCATTCGATCGATTTGATCTCGAAAGATAACCGACCCAGGGCCCTCCCACCTGCTGCGAGATTGGTTCAGTGTAATGTCGTACAACTAACGATAACTTGGCTGAATTCTCGTCCCGACTGGGCTTAACATGCCTTATCTATAGTTGAATAGTGAACAGGGATTAAGCGTAAGCTGGCAACTATGGAATATATAGGTATATATGTGAATACGGCCTCGTTAAAATCGTCACTTCACTTATCATCAACGTCCACCAAGAATAACTATTCCATCGCTATTGACCTGTTCTTGGAGCAAAGATAACTATTTGGTGATGTGTGTGTGCGTGCGTGCGTGTGTGTGGTGCGTGCGTGTGTGTGTATGTGTGTGTGTGTAACTCTATATGTATGTATGTATGTATGTATGTGTGTGTGTGTATGTATGTATGTATGTGTGTGTGTGTGTGTGTGTGTGTGTGTGTGTGTGTGTGTGTGTGTGTGTGTGTGTGTGTGTGTGTGTGTGTGTGTGTGTGTGTGTGTGTTCATATTTACATATGTACTGTCATGTCGACATGCACGCGTACTAATTTCTATTATAGATCTATCACCATTGATGACATTAACACGTGACCAGAGAGATGAGACCAGACCATTGAAGGCGTCAAGTTGAACTAAGTCCATCGGAGCAGTGTTTGTTTTAGACACCTGACACCTGGATACCGAGATGTGACATTATTGATAACGACATCACAATGTCATCAAAACACGATATACAAGTAGAAGATGGAAGAGACGCGAAATAAACAAAACCATCTCGTATTTTGGTCAACTCAAAATATATAAAAAAAACGTTGCGAGATGACAAGTTCCGTTCATCATCATGTCAAAACAGGCTGCCGATGGGTTAATGGGTGTCACGCTAGTTTCTAAGAAATTCGAGCTTAGAGCAGTCTAAAACCTTCGATTCAGAAATGTTTCAACTTGTCGCAAACACTTTACAGCCGCTATTTGGTCGAACAATTTATAGACTGGTTTATATGAAACATATTTGTACGATAAGCATTTTCATCGGTTGATTCAAGCACATCACTTACCTCGGTCAACGATGATAAGAGTCGTCAGTTATCACGATTGGTTTTTCTCGCTAGCTAGAATATCCTCTGATGTTGCTGAGCGTACTTTATATGCCTTCGTGCGAAGCCCGCCAAAATTATCGTCTGCTCTCGGCGTCCCAGGTATCGTCTGCTCTCTCGCTCCCTTTGTCTAACTCGCGGCTGGTGGCATACGATGCTTATAAGAGCTCCACCAGATAGCGGTGTCCTCCATCATGGCGAGCGAGGGGCACTCCGACCAGAAGCACTCATGACAAGCAACGAGCCAATCTATAATGGCGGCAATGTTTAAATATGGCCGCCTGCCGCCTAAGGCTCTTAGAAAAGAAAACCGGGCTTTGAATTCTAACAATGTAATATTTTTCGTGACAGTTATTGGTCATAACACGACTGAATCGAGATCCGTTGAAGCTTTAAACCGCCTTGTTTTTATATGAATTACTTGATATTAAGAGTTTCATTATAGCAACATATGGGTGACAGATACAAAGAAAGCAGTAGATAATAACAATTATAATAATAATTATAATAATAATAATAATATTTTCACTTTAGAGCACGCAATAACAATCCGGTCTCATCGCAATCCGCACGATATCTGAAGGGTACGAACCACCTGCACATTTTAAAATGCTACAGTAATCATGTTATCTTTCCTCTCGTTTTTGCAAAATCTTCTTGGGAACGAAATGTACAAAAATGTGTTACCAGTATTACATTTTGTGGTATAACTGATACTACTACTGCTGCAACTACTAACATTACTAATACTACAAGTTTGGTTATGAAACACTACGGAACAATGTTAATAGTTGATGCATTACACATCTGTAGAATGTGCTAGTAGTAGAAATACATATTTATGGTTTGCGGTTACTTCGTCCACATATTGTAGGCTTAATAGGCTGAGCGATATGAACATGTAATGGAGCGAAATGAAAGATGAAACACCCATCAGACTCAGCCAACAACGATACCTACGGCATTACTAGTTAGGCCTTAGAGGCTGCCCTATACGTAATAAGCAGAAATAGTAGTAATATAGTAGTAGTTGCTGTTCTTATCGGTGTTGTTGTGTTTGTAGTAGTAGTAGTAGTAGTAGTAGTAGTATCAGTAGCAGCAGTAATAGTTGTTTTTGTTGTCTTTGTTGTAATACTAGAGGTAGTGGTAGTAGAAGCAGTAGTAGTAGCTGTAATAATTATCGCGGTGTTAGTATCATCACAACCATCACCAATAACAACAACAACAATGACATTAGAATCCAACCACTTAGCTGATTATTTATCTATTCAGTTTTATGATCAAGTCAGCTGTCATCTCTTACCTGTAAATACATTAGTAACTTCTGAGCACTTAAATGCTCACTGACACGATTATTGTTGTCCGAAGTATCAATTGTTAGCACTTGGTTAAGTAACATATATAGTGCTGCTAATGTTCAATACATAATCCTGAATCGTCGTTAATGAAGCCAAAATTATTTAAAATAACCAGGGTGAAGTTTCGAAATATCCGAAGTTGAGTCAACACCATTCGTCATCAAATTCAAATACAGCATATATTTGAAGCTAACAGAAGGCGCTTTGAACTTCAACTGAAAGTGTGTCTCCAATAATCTACAATACATTTTTTAAATAAGTGACCCGTAGTGACCGACAGCTCACCAGCGAAATGTATGATGACATCAAATCAGTTTTAGCAATTGCAAAATGGCATCCGCGTCCTATGGGGAGACGTCTCCTGCCGACAGAAACGTTAATATTAAATGACATCTTTAAAGGCCATCGAACATCGATGGTAGGAATTTACCAAGGTGGCAGAAAAATGTTAATTAGACAATTATGGCAAATTAAAGCCACATCCCATCGTATTGCCCTTGCCGTCGGTGGCAACGCCGGTCGTGACGTCATTACCCGACGTGTGGCGTCCACGTTTCTACATATTTAGGGCGTCAAGTTTTCATCACGGTCGTTAAGCATCACGCGGAATGCGTTAATTGAAGACACTTCAAAGCTTTTTCCAGCCAGGGCCCAGGTAGAGGCGTAATATTGTTAAGTAACAAAATGAACGACTTTCTGCAGTAATGGCCGACCGGAAGACGTTATTAGCGTTATCAGATTAATTCTTATTAGCCCAAGAACTCGGTTGTTGCCAAATATATTTAGAGACTTTATTTTGTTAACTGGTGAGCGGATCCCAAATATTACCTAATGGGAAGGGGGGGGGGGTTCTCAGAGAAGGAAACATGCAAGTGTAGCACTAAATAACAATCCAAGATGTTAAAGATTGGTAGGTTCGACACCAGAAGGGAGGGCACAGTTATTTATATGCCTCTATGATCGTCACTAATATATATTATGTTTAAGTTCTAACACAATGCTTCTCAAACTATCTGATGTGGCGTACCAACAATATATTTCCAATGTACTAGATGACGGGTACCATTGTTTTCATATCATATATATATATATATAATGTGAGTGTATGTATACCAAGTGTTTCACACACCCAGAGATGTTATTTTAGTCAATCTTCAATGTATATAACATTTAAGTTTGACTGAAGGTTGTACACCTCTTCGGAGTGTATAACATGACTATTATCTATTTATTTTGTAAACAAATAATACAATATTATTCCATTGCGATTACTAAATTATAATCTGGATTGTTTTCGTTTCTGTGAACACTCTGAAGAATGGCAGCCTATAGTTCGTGGACAAGGACCAGTCTCCGGTCCTTATCTTGGAGTATCACTGGTCTAAAGTGTTCAAGGCACAAGATCCGCCACCGACTGTTTTTACGAGCAAGGTGTGATTGTGCCGGTCCACCCTAGGATATGAATGGACACAAGGGAGATTTTGCGACTTCTGAAGCAAAAGATAAAGATGGCCACAGTGTGAATCTTAAGAGAAGCCGTACATCAAAGGTAATTCAATAGAGAAATCTAAGGAATAAACCAACACACTTATCAAAACATCGACGGTACTTCAAAGGGCGTTAAATCTCCCTCAGTGGATAGCTCCATTGATCTGATCAACAAACTGGTATTGCCAAAGGCGTTCATTATTAATATCATGATGATATCTGGAACGCGTGAATCCTGAGATGTAACTTCATGACTCGAAAAACATAATGGATACCGCAAAGGATGAGAACATAGGAGATAGGAAGAATATAACCGTGGACAGTAAAAGGTTTTTGGTTAAGGACAATGATGAAAAACGAAAAGGATCGACCGAAGATTGCGATGAACCAAGGACGTTGAGAAAAGGTAAAAAGGTAGGGAAAGCTAGCAACTTCCCATAACGGGTCGTTACGTTTGTACCTGCATCTTTTGTCAAGTCATACTTTTTAATTTTTGAGGAGTAACATGGAAATAAGTCTTTGTTTTTGTGTTATCCTCGAAATGTTTGTATCTTGTGTATTTTATTTTTATGTATACGAATTCTAAATAAACCCAATCAATGAACAAAGGACACTGGCAAATGATGGAATATAGTGTGATGATCCAGGAAAAGAGTAGACGATGGGCATCGGCTTTGATCAATTGAAGATGTTGAGGAAAGGTGGAACCTGACCACGAAGATGTGATGAAGTGGAGACACAAGGGAAGGTTGAAAGATCATCGTTACCTACTGATAAACTAATAATGGTAAGGACGATAGTGATGTAGGTTTTAGCGTAGAGTGAAATGAGGCGGGTTAGAATCGATGCAGAATGAGCATTGGTGTATTATAGAATGGATTTATTGATTAAAATGGGGAAGATTGGCATTGTGGTATGATGGACTGAGGAAGGATAGACCATAGACATAGCCGTTGATTCCCTGGGCGGGTTGCGGTCGTTTGCCCCTAAAACAATTGCTCCCCACCCGCCCGGGACAAATTATAGAACAAACAATATTTTGATTTGAGCTTGATGCAGTGGTTTGTGCCATTCAAGGTGGTTTGTAGTGACTTCTCAATACTAACATGTTGTTTCCACCTGGTGACCAACCACTCCTGGAGCTGTTTAGTGTGGTGACATTCTCGCTTTGTGGAGCTGATCAATTTCACTGGGTCGCAGTAGTCCCTCTACAGCAGAATATTCCTTCCGTATAGATCCAATGAATTTCTATATTGTTATGATGATGATGATGATGATGATGATTGGTGTTTTACGGCCACTTTTGTGCGCAAGGTAGGCTAAATGGGCCGAGCGACCTCCAAAGGTAATGAAACGAAGTAGTGATCTGTGGTCCAACACGCCCCGGTTTCCATATTGTGGGATGAGCACGGCCCACAGGGGTACTGAACCCCCGATTCCATGTTTCACACGTGTTGTTTGTTAGGGAGCCAACATTAACAGTCACATCGTGTACATTTCACAGGGAAGGTCCGTACATCGGAAAGATGGAGCTGAAATACCCTGAGGGTGGTCACTGGCAGTGTGTTTTACGTCCTTAACGTCCCCCTTTATTTTTAATAATTTAGTGGAGACAGTAGCGCCATTTAACATGGTCATCCACCCATGATGTTGTGAGTCAAGAAGAATGGATTAACAATGAATAACTATCCTACAAAACATTTAATGACAAACATATAGGGCTATTTAACATAAATTAGGAAAGAAACAAGCGAGAAAATGGAACAGAAAGCAGAAATAGATAAAAATATAAAATATATTTCACACAGTTCAGTTCAGAGAAGATACATTCATAGAAATGTACATCACAGTTAAGTAGAGAACATTACACTAAACATACATAATCGGCTACGGAGATTAAAAAATCACATGTACAAAGATTTAAGAAAATGGCACCATTTCTGGTGAAGATTAGAATTGTTGAGATAGAGTAGTATTGTAGTAAAATATAAACATTCGTAAACAATTAAGAGCAAAGTTTCCGGTCTCATATACCTGGAATTACTGATATAATAATGGTCTACAATGATATTTGTGTTTTTCGTCTAGTATTTATTCGTTTATTTTACGTTTGTACAATTTCTGCTGCCATTACATTTTTTCTATAGCAATATTTTTCTGAAATAATACCACTTTATAAAGTACACGTATGGCTATTTTGTTCGCGGATAGGTATTTTTCGGTATTCCAATAATACTAACCTCGGGTATTGTCTCTGATATGAACTACTGTGTAATCTAAATCCACTTTAGGGCAAAAAGAATACACAATTTAATGCTTTAACAACAGTTGGATTTCACAAAGCGATAACTATAAATCGATAACTAAACTTGTATATAACCATATATAATATTTTTAGATAAAGATCAGTTTGAAACTTGTTTGTTGTCATCTGATAAATGGACCTATTTAGCCCCTTTCTTCTGCTCTTTGGATGAACTGAAAGGGAAAAGCAAATTAAACTTATTAGAAGAACAAAATCTGAAAAATGCCAGGAAAACAGATACACGTTGATTCATCAAAGAAAGTCCTTTGTACTTTTGTCCTTAAGTAACGTGATTAGATCAACTTGGCCACTCTGTCTGCATCAAAGCTCCACGGCTTTGTTAGGATGAGTTGAATGATTCATCAAAAGGTGTCCCACGATAACGAGTTATCACTTATGATTTTAATGGCTGACAAACAGACAGATCATTCCTATATAATTCCAGCTTCTTTAACACCTTAATGCAATCTTTTGTGGTCATAAAAATTGATAAGAAACTACTAATTAAAGATGATGTATTTCTCTGCCATCTGTTACCAGTATTTGAAAAAGTGATATGTCTGTGTCACTAATTAATCGCTAATTGATGACCCAAAATGTCCCCTTTTACCAAACCACGTTATACCTTGTATATAATACAATATTTACGCCTCAACGAATCATGTTTCACTCTGGGGTTTTTTCATTATGGATTTATTTCACGCCAAATATTGTGGGTAAAGTCTCTTACCGAAAGAAAGATATCACATGAAAGTAATATAGAGTCGGAACTATTTTGTACTGTTTAGTGATAAGTCCCGGATGAATTGATATATTTTGGGAGGTGGGGCGTGTATATGTCTTTTGGGTTCCAATGTGTTATGTCCATATTAATTGTTGTATTTCGTACAGCATTTAGGACCGACTCCGATTGCGCAGTAGTTAGACAATATGCGCAGCAAATCTCTAGGTTAGGGTTCGAATCCGACTCTTAGCTGTGTCCATATGTCTCAAGTGCGATTACTGAGGAGGTTAATCGAAATGTGCTCATTTGTTCAACTTCAATGGCCTTTATTCCATCCCCTGAAGTATTGGTCTTTTCTATAAATAGACGAAAAGTAATTGTTGCCTTCATAAACTTAATTTCCGCCAAACAATTCTTTGATAATCCAAAGAAGGAATTTCGCTTTAGCCAAATCACTCAATGTCCGTTCTTCTCAGCACTAAAATTACCATTTTAATTATGTGTAACACATTTGTTGGCATTTTTTTTATATCAATTCGCATTCATTCGTGGAATGTTGTGGCTTCGTGGTATCGTGCAGTTATAATGAGATAGGAGCCACGTTTGAACCAAATTAACTAATTCTTAAAAACATTTTGAAATCCTAAAACTGATATGAAGGAATTCAGGCTGTAAATAGACAAATATATAGATTGAGACGCAGCATCATAATAATATACACATAGTTATGGCAACTATTACTATTAATATTTTATCTATGTTTCTATTGCTGTTATCGTGGTTGTTGTTAATGTTATTGATTCATACTAGAACGCAACACTTATTTCGTGTTTTTTTCTATTGTGCGAGGACTGGTTGTTAGAATGTGTCATATTTTGTGAAGGACAAAAAGAATGCGGCCAGACGATGACGCTCGGACATATTTTGTGTCTTTGTGAGGTGGAAATAATTTGAAACAGAGCAAACACGAATCCCAGTCTGCTAACAGCCACAGCCTAAAAGCATATTTGGCAAAAAGAAAACACTTAGTTAAACTGGTCCATGTCTTTCTTATATATTCCATACAATACTCTAAGCTTTTATCTGATGATGGCACACTTAATTATTAAGATGACAATAATCGCCTTCCAATGCATTCTGAATGACGCATCTCGTACAATGGCGGACACTAGGAAATCATATTAACAATCTACATGTATTATTTAATAACTGTATTGTTTTCCAGTTAAACAACGTATTCGCTTAGATTTAAATGATCATTAGTCTAAAGCTAATTTGGCTGCGAAGAAAACAGCATATTCATTTTGATATTTTAATAACAGCATAAACAACAACAACAAAACAACAACATAAATATTCCCATTTATACAATATAACAAAGGCATTTCTATTCTTAAGTATTTCAGATAACACTAGGATTCCTGCCTCTGTCGTACAAGACCTACACACTTTTCTCTGGACAACATTTAACTATCAGGACGTTACCAAAACAAGTTTAAATCGTTTCCTATCAGAAAAGAACGACAACAGAAATAAGCTCAAATAAAACATTGATCATAAACGACCTTAAAAGCAAAGGAATACTGACTTGAATATGGAAATAATGGCCCCCAAGACTTGTATGGGTAATATATTGACGCTAGCCGTCTTAGCATTATGACACAGGAAGTTGGCATAATAACATCTTAACCGATGAAACCTTATACCAGGAGTAGCTATAACACTGTAGTTCGAACGAGTGTTGTTAGCTGAATAATAACACCAATATTAAATGAGATTATTAGATTATGATACAACAACACCAGGAACATTATCTATTGTTAGCTAATGGCTAAATGCCACACTTGATCGTGCACTAATTAATTAATTAATTGTTTGGTGTTTTTTGGTTATGCATGCAAATGTAATCATGCGTAGATTTACACACCGACGTATATAATTACAGATGTACACGCACAGAGTATTAAAGCGATTCAGTATTTTAAGTGGAAGTGACATTGTTAAAGAATAGTGTATAATAATAATAATAATGAATAATAATAATAATAATAATAATAATAAATTAATTATAATTATAATAATAACGACAACAAAAATAATAACAAGAATTATAAATAACGCTGATAGTTATTATAATAGTAGCAGTATAGATATAGTAATTATAATTCTACAACAACAATGTCTCACTGATAACTGCCGTACTATCATTGATCAGAATGTTAGTATCAATTATAACAGTGGGAATATCATTGATGAGAGTGTGAGGATCAATTATAACAGTGATAATATCATTGATGAGAGTGTTAGGATCGGTGATAACAGTGGTAATATCATTGATGAGAGTGTTATGATCGGTGATAACAGTGATAATATCATTGATGAGAGTGTTAGGATCGGTGATAACAGTGATAATATCATTGATGAGAGTGTTAGGATGGTGATAACAGTGATAATATCATTGATGAGAGTGTTAGGATCGGTGATAACAGTGATAATATCATTGATGAGAGTGTTAGGATCGGTGATAACAGTGGTAATATCATTGATGAGAGTAGACTTAGGATCGGTGATAACAGTGCTGATAATTAGGTCATTCTGTTCATGAGAAGTGTTAGGATCGGTGATAACAGTGGTAATATCATTGATGAGAGTGTTAGGATCGGTGATAACAGTGATAATATCATTGATGAGAGTGTTAGGATCGGTGATAACAGTGGTAATATCATTGATGAGAGTGTTAGGATCGGTGATAACAGTGATAATATCATTGATGAGAGTGTTATGATCGGTGATAACAGTGATACTATCATTGATGAGAGTGTTAGGATGGGTGATAACAGTGATAATATCATTGATGAGAGTGTTAGGATCGGTGATAACAGTGATAATATCATTGATGAGAGTGTTAGGATCGGTGATAACAGTGATAATATCATTGATGAGAGTGTTATGATCGGTGATAACAGTGATACTATCATTGATGAGAGTGTTAGGATCGGTGATAACAGTGATAATATCATTGATGAGAATAACAATGTAAATGTTGCTGTTTTACGGCCACTTCTGTTCATAAGGAAGGTTAAATGGGTTGAGCGACCTCCAAAGATAATGAGGCGAAGTGAAAGATGAAACACCCTACTGGTATAGCGCCCCAGTCGGGGTTTGAACGCAGGTGCTATAGATATTTGGCCAGCCGCGCTACCAGTTAGACCATGGAGGTATCCTCATTGATGAGAGTAGTAGTATCATTGATAACGGTGGTAGTTGTTGGAGGTTAAAGGTCATAAAACTATTTCGTGTTTTGTCTGAGTTATACAATAGAATGATAGTCCAATTCGTAGACTATCGGATAAGTGGTTCCATATTTTTGGTATTACGTATATTTTAACTTTTGTCATACTATTCGTCGATAACACACACCACACACACACGCAGGCACGCACGCAGGCACGTACCCACGCACCCACGCACGCACACACTCAACACACACACACACACACAAAATATAATACGCTACACCTCATTTATTATTTGTATATTGTTTATTATTATTACTATTATTATTATCAATTAGCTAAATAAAACAGCTCTTATAGAAACCTGATATTAATAGTAATGTTGACGTTGCTGGGGGGGGGGGTGATTTGTTGCCAAGAAATATTATTCGTCATCCATTATAACAAATGAACAGCGAAACTATTAAATGAACGT
This sequence comes from Paralvinella palmiformis, assembly GCA_025642065.1. Taxonomy (NCBI): domain Eukaryota; kingdom Metazoa; phylum Annelida; class Polychaeta; order Terebellida; family Alvinellidae; genus Paralvinella; species Paralvinella palmiformis. The sequence goes on along the minus strand of JAODUP010000434.1, from coordinate 164,847 downwards.
GAGCTGCCTATATGAGCATTATTGAATAGCCGTTACAACGTACCCCTATACGAATTGATGGACTAATTTGAATTATGGCCGATAACTCATTCTCCGTGTGACTCCGCAGCAGCTGCTGCAAAAGTGGGATAATAAATCACAAACAGGGAAGAAGAATTTAGTCTTTGGCGTAATATTTCGCTTTTCCATTTCGGCAATACCTTCAACATCACATTGATATACCACCACACGTGAGTATTATATCGTCTAAGACTAACTTATTGCCTATAATAAATACTAGTTTTTGTATCATTAGTATTGATCTCAGAACAGGATAGCATTCATATGTACTGGATTTGGTCAAGTGAGACGCAAAATGGGTTAATTGGCGTGTTGTCTTCGGAATATCAAACAGTATTTTAACTTTATTCGCGTATATTCGAGCAAACCACCGACGTTTAATATGTAGTTAACGACTGAAAGGCCTAGCTAAGCTTGGAAACATAAATAATTAAGAACAAAATTGAACCGCATATGAATTAATATATTTAGCTTTCGTATGAATCGTATTGCGTTGTATTGTTTTGTAATATTTACGTAACGTAGTACTCCATATATAGAGTGACAATATATATATATATATATATATATATATATATATATATATATATATATATGTTACAAGTTAAAACTGACATAAACGATTCAAGCAAAGTTCTGAAAGACTATTAAAACCATATAATAAAAGGAAAGGTGTGCAATTCTTATAATGACTCGATAAATTCATTTAAATTGTGTATTTATGACATCGAAATAAATGATCGTAAGTAGAAGCTTCATTTAAAAACACAGAAGTCGTATCAGGTGTATCAAGTGATACATACGCTTAGAGACATAGAACAGGTAACGCTTTAATAATTACACATTAAAAGTGTTGATTTTAGTTATTTTCAGCATAAAATAACAATTGATAAAATATTGATACTTACGGGATAACAAATGTCTGACAGTCAACAACTCTATCTAGATCTTACTGAAGCTCGTATGAAATTCTCTGACTCTTAATCGCATCTTTTAAAGTATCAGATATGGGATAATAATAATAATAGTAATTCATAATAATAGCCGGAAAAGCAGTTATTTTATGTGGCTTAAGTTCCTCAAAGCCTCATTTAAGGAACAAGTTTGACAAAGACATGGAAATTGGCATACAGATAACTTAATATGTGTAGATTCATATAAGCAATCGCTATCACCATGGTAACTGGGCGCCATCTTGAATTTCAAAATGGCCGCTCTCAAAATACGATGTTCGTCATATCTGGACTGCTAAGCAACTTAGAATCATGATGTTGGGGTATATCATAACATTTTCAGAGTTAAGAAATCCATTTATGTTATATTGATTTTCAAGATGACTGACAATTCAACGCAACAAGTTTTATAGATTTGTTTTTTTCTACCAACCATAATGAACTATAGTATCAACAACTTTTGATTGATATGAGGAATATTGTATGGTCTTTTTAGTATCATGTACATGATATAATAAAACTAATTAAACATACTATTTAGATTTCGGAATACCCCAGTTAAAGACAGGTGACAAAATGGCTACCACCCAAGTCAGATGCAGTCCATCCCTATAGCTCAGGACAGGACAGATCTGGAGCTGGGACAAGAACTTGTATCTACACATAACCATGCCGATTAAGCGGACGTCTTTCCTTTGCCGAGAAAGCTGGACATCATGTGAAACATCATCATTTCCTTTGACTTCTCAGCTTGGAGACTTTTGGCAATTGCATGGACGGGTATGTGACGGAAGTTGTTGCCTACACCAAACCTTATCCAAAGCTCTTCAATGTACAAATCATGAAAGTGGTCGACATATATGATGACCACATCAGAGTCAACTCTGCGGATTGCTACTTTCTTTATCCCACGTATTGAGGGATGAACAACGTGTAGGAGTATCCGAGTGTCCGCTTCTTCATTAGTACACAGCTGAAGGCTTTCAACGTACCCGACTCATAGTCTCACGCCGTGATGACATTCTTATCCTGTGTACTAAAAAGAACCTTTTCCACTGGCGTTACATGATCGTTTGCACTCAACCAAGAAATGGAATATCTCGTCTTTCTTTTGCTTGGCACCAACATCGGGTGCATGCTACACATGTGGGGAATTCTTCGTTATGCATCCCAGCAAGTCAAATTTAGATCCTTGCCGAAATTGACCCATTTCGGATATGGATGGAGGTGATGGCTGGTTTTCATGGTTAACGAAGACATCACGGCTGCCTTACCTAGATTGACAAGCAATGTACAGCCAAGCAAACAGGGTACTGTTGGTCTTCAGTGATGGAAACTGCAATTTGCTATTTGATTTTGGCTTCTCATGAGGACTTTTGAATAGAGACAATTTGTTCTTTGTCACAATATTACTAAGGTGCTTGCTTGCTGCCACAAAGCTACGCTATTTTCCTTTCCCAATTTCCTCAACATTGTACACTGTGTGTGTCACGTCTTCGTGCATTGTCCTTTTGGTATCGAGACTAAACAGATCACCGCTATCTTCCAAGTATGAGGTTTCTAAGTCGTCAAATGGAGACACTTCAGCGCATATTTCTTTAGAAATTTTATTTTGAACACAAGGGTATTATTCATGCTGTTTGTGGGTATTTCTCTCTATCATTGGAAGCTTGAAGCTCTTTTCAAATTCCAGTACGACACGTGATATCTTCGGCCCTGCAATTTTTCAAGAGTCTGTGGATTCTCAGTCAGCCCAATTGCGCAACAATCTCCTTTAATCAATTTATTTGCCTGTTCATGGCACTTGTCGATGGCCAATGCAGAGAAGGCATGCTTCATTTTCTGCACAGCGAAATGACCTTTGTTGAACTGCCTATATATTTCTGGGTGGTTATTGGGTGTGCACAATTTGAAGCAAGCATTGGGCATACATGTGAAGTTCCTCTCTCGAATTGATTGCATAAATAGTAGTACCATAAGTTCAAGTTGCAAGTTCAGTTCTCAGTGCTTGAATTGAGGTTACTCAACGCATTGCCTGCCACAGCATTCTCGCCCATCATTATAATAAATTTGACTTCGTCGTGAGTTTCTGGCCAGTACCACTGGACTTGTTTTGCAACAGTATAACATGGTTGATCAGCAGCAATTATATGTACTTGTTGGGGATTCAGATGATGCACAGCAAGCTTCACCTTATTCATTGCATGAAATACCATGCAAATCGTGCTACCTGTTCATATTAATTAATTTCACCATAAAACATATATACTACCATATTTCATTGTTATCATTACAGAATGAAACATTTTTTCATTTGAGCATGTCGGCCATCTTGGAAATCAATATAATAATAATCTGAGCTTATTTATTATCGTATAAATGGATTTCTTGACCCTGAAGATGTTATGTGTGACATCAACATCATATTTGTACATTGCTTCGGAACCACGGTATGACGCATATCGTATTTAGCGGAGAAAACTTTGCCAGTTGCCTGGTTATATGAAACACTCCTCCTGCTATGATACCACGGCCGGGATTAGAACTTTCGACCTCCCGCACAGTATGACCATGAATAAGAAAATTCAACCCTCTAACTGATGAGGCCGCAGAGGCAGTTTGTTATTTATCGTAATTACGTTTTATATCGTTAACAATTGTTTATTAATATCTTTTCTTGCGTTAGTATATTATAGTTAGCTATGAATACAATCTCCCAACCAAAAACAATATTAAATTAAAATTTTCGTTATTTCAGTGCATCAATAGATATTGCTAACATAACTTATCAGGTGGTCCTAACGAGCTCTGATGTTTATAAATAGTGGAGTAATGAGATGTTCAAATAACTATCTACTCGGATGGACAATGACAATTAAAAAACTTAAAAACCTAAACAAGCAGGATAAACAATGTGGACACTGATCTCTGGGCTATAGTGTGTGTGTGGGGAGGGGGTATTGAATATTGAATCACACAACATCTCACATCATCTGACATCCGATTGATGCTATGAATAGTCGCTTCTCTTTGATAATTATAATATAAGACGTATACAAAATTGGTTTTAATCAGAAAAACAAACTATTTTACGGAATAATGGTGATTTAGTTAGAGCCCTAATTAAACTAGTACTAAGAAAGTTCGCACATGTGTGTTCGGGCATACGCGCGCGCGCACGCGCGTGTGTGTGTAACAATAAATCAGCATATCATATTTCATAAACATTTTGGATGATGATGATGATTGATTGATGTTTTACGGCCACTTTTGTGCACATGGTAGGCTAAATGGCCCGAGCGACCTCCAAAGTTAATGAAGAGAAGTCAAAGATGAAACAACCTCCAAATATGCCCATGCCGAGATTCCAACACGGGTGGTAGTGATATGTGGTCCAGTACACTACTTCTAGACCACAGAGGCGCCCGACATATACACGTTTTAGACATATTATGTCTTAGAAGAGTATTATATCCAGAATTCAAGTGAGCGTATGATTAACTGTGACACGAATGTAGCATGCCTCTTATTAAATATCAAACAAATATACCACAAAATGCCTAGATGGAAACCAGCGTGGCATTACTAAATACTGTAACTTTTCAAAATAGCAGCGGAAAACGTATTCCTTCGTATTTCTTTGTTAATGATTATGAGCTGTTTAGCGATAACGTTGTCACATGGTATTTGTTCAACTGCCGATTATTTGTGTTCACAAACAGTTGAATTATATTGCTGTATTATTATTATTATTATTATTATTATTATTATTATTATTATTATCGTATTACACCGCAGCCAACTCTTGTTCCAGCGTGTTTTAGATGTATATTGAACATTAAGCAGTGACTGCTAGTAATGCATCCTAAATATTATATTTCCATGAACATCATGATAGTGATAAGATAGTATTAACAATTACCAATTTATATAGTTCATGTTGGTGCTGCCGCCCACTGCTAATCAGATGAAAATAATTTGTTTATAAATATAAAAGCACTAACTATTTTCCTTGTGGTGCGTAAAACATTTTCTTTGCGGTTATTTTCACTATGATCAATTCCATCTTAGCAGTAAGTAGTATCACCATCACTCAGGTCACGTGTTTACCTGAAACGGTTGTTTCCATGTTTTGACTCTTCATACTAATAATATTCATTCGGATCTGCTTCATATTTGGAGCAATCTGGTTTCGGGGGATGTTTCTCGGGATTAAAATGTTTTCCCGGATTTAGCGCCGTGTTTACACTAGCGTGGGTGTTTTTCGCATCAAAGAAGAACTCTCCAAATACAAACCGGAAACATGTTAAAAAAGAAATGAACCTATTTTGTTTCGCGGTAGGCAAATATATATATATATATATGATTGACAGCAATCTGCAGATAATTGGTTTCTAACTGAATATCTGTATTTTACAAGCGTGTTAGCTCGGGAAAGTGAATAAAAAGTAGAAATCTTGTGGCGACTGAGCTTCGTCATTAAACGAGGCAGTCGGGAATTTGTATTTTCAATTTACTTAATCAAGTTTGTGTGTAAGTGTTTTGATAGTACGGGGTCAGAGTGTGGGGCTCTTTATAAAAAAGGAAAGATTTAGATTGGCTTGTGTAATATTTGACATTCACCTGTCCCAGATTAATTAAATTTTGTCTCGACATGGCAACAAGGATTTGGCTCTCGAAATTGGTAGCAATAAAAGTAGATATTGTTATATAACATGATTCTAAAATGATTAAAAAAACCGAAAAGATAAAAATTGACTGATGTTAGAGAAAGATTCAAATCCTAACACCTTTATATGCTTTCTTATTTTCACATCTTAGATTAGTTGTAAATAAGTAGATTTGACAGACACAAAATGCTGTAAATGTTTGGTTACAAACACACACACACACACACACACACACACACTCTCTCTCTCTCTCTCTCTCTCTCTATTTCTCTCTCTCTCGCGCGCGCGCTCTCTCGCTCTCATTCTCTCTCTCTCTCTCTCTCTCTCTCTCTCTCTCTCAATCTTTCGCTCTCTCTCTCTCCATCTCTCTATCTATCTCTCTCTCTCTCTCCCTCTCTTAATAATATATATATATATATATATATATATATATATATATATATATATATATATATATATATATATATATACTGCTTCAGTTTGTGATTTATGATTAAATAACCATTTTGTATTGTTAAACACTTACTATTTAAAACAATTCTCTAATCTAAATGTGGACCAATATTCTTGTTTTTATAAGTTTGTTTAACCATTTCTAACAAATTTACTGACATATGAAAAGATTGATCTTCTTACAAGCTGTCGTTTGCCATCTTATAAATAACACTCATTGGTGTGTATTGTTGTCAAACAATAAAGAAAAAATTAAATTTGTCTGTTTGTTGTCTTTATAATAGATTCAGGATTACTTCTACATAATCGTTTAGTGTGAACATGTAAAACTACTGCCAAGAAGAAGAAGAGATTTGCGCAAACTAATCATAACAAATTATATGGAATGTTAATGCCATCTGGTGTATAAGCAGTAACAATTTATATATATAATTTAATGACTGTTCGTTTATCTTTTCTTAGATCATCCTAAAGCCGGTAAAACATCATACAGATTGATAGTAAAAGATTATAAAGTGTTGAACTGATATACCACAATTGGTTGAAAAAAGAATATACTATTTACTTCTGCAAATATTATAATTCAGTATTTATTCAGAAAAGCACCTTTGGTGCGACACATTGAACTCAGACACCTTTACAGACATTAAAGCTAGATCGTCCATTTTACAAAACAATGGTCTGTAATAGAGAAACTATTATGTGTTAGACTAACAAACTTCTAACAAGAGCCTATTTTAAATATGTTTTAATTTTATAGTTTATTAACGGCCTACAAGACAAAGAAAACATTAAAAATGGCATTTACGTATTTAATACATTCTAAAGACACAATAAAGTATCTCTGAAGATATGGCCGACGGACAGCTCTTTAATAATAAATCTTACAAACACGGCTACCTTTGATATTAAAACTCTAACGCGGAGATAATTGAGTATTGGATGACTTAAGTCTCAATTAATTGTCATATATCGACTTATAACACTGGAACAATCATACATGTATATTACATGCAATATATTCTTGACAAATAAATAAATATGTATAGCATATTAATTATTTAATTCGCTAATCTTGGGATATCTAAGAATGAAACTGGGTTAATGAAGAAACAAAGTACATACAATAAACCGAAAAACCTGATTATAAGACCGGTTAAAGCGACTGTTAGTAAAGTAAAGTAAAGTAATTTATTCACTAACAACATCGTGATATAATAGTACAGGTACACAATATGTTAGATTGTCTATCCATAAATGTAATGTTGTTAGCCAGGACAGCCGATACCCATAAAAACTGTCTTCCCCAGCGTCCCAAGACAAGATTACACATAAATTAAAACTAATCATATCATTATCTCCAATAAGCCATAAGTTACCTCTATAAGCTTTATGCTTAAATGATCTAAGTGTATACAAGTTATACATAGAAGAACATATCGTGAAATAATTGATAAGGATTTACTCTTACAAAAGTACAATTGTGTTATCTCTACTCTCTCTTTTCTTCTTCATGAAAACAAGTCACTTGTAGATTATTGAAGTAGAGAGAGAAATGTTTAATTAAACTTAGATTCAAACTTAAGTAGCTATTGAACCGACAGTTTTCAATCAGTTTTCAAATGGCCCTGTAGATAAAAACTAAATGCAGTTTCGTATCAACAAATATTCAATGTACAGATAGGCAAATGAATATTAAGGGTTTTTTGTTGGTGGTGAAGGTGGCGGTGGTGGTCACAAAAATACCCTGAAATGATCATATATATTCGTAGATAGCTATACATATACGTCAAGATAATTTAAAGGCTAAATATTACCGGATGTGCATATTTATGTACAAATATATGTATTTTTATCTTGCTGAGATGGCTGGAAAGTGGTACCTGAACACCTACCAGTAAAAATAGCAGGGGTATTGAGAGTGTTTTAATTAACCACATCTCTCATCTGATGTAGGGAAGTAATTAACCGAGACGCAACTCACTTGTTTCTGCAAAATTATGCGTTTTCCGATGAACGAAACATTCTACAGAAATATTGGAATTTCATTCAATGACATGAATGTATTAAAGTATCTATTGGCCAGTTGTATAAACGGCCATCAGCGGGTCGTGGTCAGTATTAGACAGGTAATAATAACAGTTCCAGCAAAGAATGGGATTAACATTGTTGATGGTTTTAATTTATTAGCAGAAATAATGAGACTGTCATATCTTAATAAAATAAATTGTTAAAAAAGTGTTGATATTGTTCTAACGAACATCAATACCAACGAGTTAAACATACGACTTAAATTTGTTATCTGTCCTGCATTAGAAAAAATGTTTGAGGGCCATACATCACTTCACGAAATGGTATAGTTTCTAAGCTAGTAAATGAGTATATTTGTAACTACAATATATATATATATATATATATATATATATATATATATATATATATATATATATATATATATATTCATCAGGGTAAGATATTTTAATTGTGATTGATCATCTTTCCTCCATAAAACTGAGGATGAAGTACCTAGGTGAAGTAGCTGCCAGTACACTACCTGTAGTAGGTTTAGATCTATCAAAATTGACGATAAACCAAATATTAAAATTGTGTCTTGGCTCGTTGATATCACAATGGACTGGGAATAAAGGCGTCTTTGTTCTGATCCACAGTCTCTTCAGGGGAACTTCCATCCAGCTACTGATTGATTCGGCCATTAATGATCAGCTATTAATGGGGGAAATTACATATATAATATTAGTATGGACTGGAATATCTGAATTGAATACCTTTCCATCACGTCGCCATCCAGTGACACAGTTCCCGACTTTATAAAACAGTTTACAGACAGATATTAGGAATGTGTCGTCTCTTGAATCTGTTCTGAAAACGTACTTGTTTGAGGTTGCTTACGTCAATAAGTAATATTAAAATGGGTCCTACTATTATATGTGGTCGGAATGAATTTCATTAGGTTGCATTTATTTTAGTAATTTAAGTTGTCACGTCATATTGTACACGCATTGTGTACTTCGCGCAGGTCGATTATTATTTTATTACTTGTTCGTTGTTCATTGGCCCGTTCTGGTCACGTGATTTCCCCAGTGCGTCTTTTAGTGGGAAATTCAGTTGTATATTTCACTTTGGGACGACAGGACTTATTTGTTGTTTTCGTAGTACACGTCTGTTACTATATTTCGCCCCAAGTAGTCTCTGACCTCTACGATTAGAATTACACACCTCAGACTTATCCTGCTGGATAGTATTTGAATTACACTGTATTTGCCAATAAAGATTCTTTTAGAAAACTAGAGTGTTGTTGTGATGGCATGACCGGTAACTAAAGACATAATCTCTCACAATGGTTCCCAGGCCCCTTGGCAATGCAGCTGAAGCAGCTTTTGCATCATTTCAGAAGGGTCGCCATATCGGTTAATGCTAATACGTTAACAGTTTGCAACCCCCTGCTCCAGCGTTGTCCAGGTACCCATCCCGGCCGTACACATGATCGTGACTTGCAAGGACGACGTCATCAAAGTCAAACAAGTTTATGATTACAAGTGACTGTCTTGTAACTGGTCAGTGGTTTCTATTACTGGTACAGTAGCTTCGTCACAAATTCATGATGACTGAAAAATGTGAGATGAAGATGTGCAGAAACTAATTGGATGTTTTGAATCTCTCGGAGCGAAGACTAAAATGGATAATCCCCGTGAGTTACAACAATGGATGAAGGCTTACACCCGCAGTCAAGGTCGTTTAGCTGGACTGCCACAAGATAGTACGAGATCAATAGAATAACTGAAGCCATCAGTTATTACAGGTAGGACTCCACATATCTTACATACCCCCAAAGTATTTGCATGTTCTGTGGAAGGTCATCACAAAGAGGCTACCTTTGAACCATGGAAATATGAAATATTAACTCTGCTTCGGGAAGGATCGTTCTCTGAAAAGACAATTACCACATCGGCCAATAAATGTCTCCGTGGAGAAGCAGCTAAAGTAATCCAGAGACTTGGAGTGGATCCACTGATTGGCCAGATATTAGATAGATTACATATTATACATGGCAGGGTTGAAGATCCAAGTGATCTCCGCACTGAGTTCCACTAGATAACTCAGGAACCAACGGAAAGTGTGGTTTCTTTGTGATGCTGTAGAATTGAGGGTCTATTATACTTCTGGTTAAGTGAGACACTCGTTTCGGACAGAAGATGCCTGTTATTCTTGGGACTAAGGTGTTGAAGCCTCTTTTAAATACTACTAAACAGTGTCGTAGTACACGTTTCCAGTAGCATGTGAGGATGCCAGATGCCTTGTATTTCGCCTTTCGATGCATGATGCTTCAGAACCGCTTGCAGAACAAGTCGTCAATTATGCGGTTTCTAAGAAAACACTTATTCCAGAAAATACCATCACGATTATTGAAGGCAAGTTGGATAAGAAGCATGATCAGATGGGTATTTAATATGCAACCTATTTCGCAGTCTATTTTGCCAGAGGGAATGTGTGTCACATCAACCGTAGTTGATAGATTTCAGAACTCTATTCCTTTTGAGTTGAGTAACTTGACTGGTAGACCAATTATTATATCCTTTGTCAAGTTCAATCATGTCAAATTGAGTCTGCCTCTGAAAGCCATATCACAATGGTTCTTCATTGTCCAAATAATCAATTCCAATGCTGTCCTTAGTTGGATTTGCCGCTTCGCAGGTGACTGAGTCAAGCACAGAAGTTGGTTTCTGATTATGGGGATTTCTTTGGACGAGGTAATATGGATGTAGGACTCATCAGTATATTGAAGGATGGGATTCAGCTCAATGACTGTCAGCCTTTTAAACAGAGATTCCGGAAGATACCCCATTCTACGCTTGCTGGGGTACAGAAGTATATTCGACAGCTTTTGGATGCCAATAGTATCCGTCACAGTCAAACCCCATGGGCTTCGCATGTGGTACTAGTGAGGAAAAATGATGCCAGCCTTCTTACATGGGTCGACTATCGCCAATTAAATCTGCGTACAGCTAAAGACGCATATGCTTTGCCCAGAATTGATGAATTGCTGAAAGTCTTTGTGGTATTACAAGAAGAAGGCAAATTACTGTCTTTACGGTGGGGGCCGTTCGGTTTATGTAAAATATAACGGGTTACCGTTTGTTTGATCAAATTCAACCTCTACTTAACAACATCTTATGGATCAGATATTTTACGATTTCACCACCGGTTGTGACCGATGTTATCAAATATATATTGATCACATTATTGTAGATTTTAAATCTTTCCAGTATCACCTGGATTATTTACGAAATGTGTTTTGTTTGATCGTATCCAAAATGCAGGTATGAGATTGTCATCGAATAAGTGTAATTTATTCAGAGACAAAGTTCGTTATGTTAGACACAATGTCTCCTCAAATGTCACTGAAACTGACCCAGACAAGGTGGAAAGAGTTGGCCTGTACCCAAGGATCCAGACGAAGTAAGAACATTTCTGGGTTTTACTGGTTATCATCGGCAGCTTGTAAAATATTATGCTAAGATTGCTGCTTCGCTTAATGAAGTATCTCAGGAAGTTGTTTGGAAGCATAAGTCAAGGTGCAGGAAATCTCCTGGACACCCTGCCGTATTACCTGCTAATATTGAGTGGAATTCAGACCAACAAGAAGCTTTTGATAAATGTAAGCTATACTTAACGACCCCTCCTTTTTCACTTACCATGATTATAACAAGCCGTTCATTCATTCTTCACACAGATGCCATTATGTCCCCTTATGAGCTGTTTTATATCAGGAGATAGATGGCCAGGAACACGTCATTACCCATACTTCTAGAGACTTATTAAAAGCAGAAAGAAATCCATAAATTGGAGTTCTTAGCTCTTAAATGGGCAAATGCTAAGAAATGTTCAGATTATTAGTATAGAAACAAATTCCTTGTTTATGAAAACAATAACCCACTAACATATATACTCCAGAAAGTTCAATCGCATGCAACGCAACTAGCCATACGTGGATTGTAGCTTGGAGTTCTCAGTTTTCTATTAGATATCCCCGTGGGAAGTTGAATATTGATGCTGGTGGTTTTTCCTTCATGCCACGCAACTATGATGTGTCCTAGAGTGAATTTAAGGTTATTCCAATGGAAAACATTCGCGCCTGGTGTCAACGTCACTTTATTCAGCCTTATACTGAAACTCTTTGTATGTCAACCAACCATTTAATTGATGAGATTGATTCACAAGATGTTATATGCCCAAAAGATTGGAGGTGTTGGCAACGTGAGTTATCATTTATATGAAGATGACACCCAAGTATACATATCTTTATCTACAGCAGACACTAATCGTTCCTTTATCCAGCTAAGTAAATTTCAGTGATATATCTGGCTGAATGGCAAACAATAGACTTCATCATTATAGCTACATACAGACAACGCAGTAAACTTACTCGTTTCTTCCCTACACCAATCATTAACCATACCATCACACCATCAGACATTGTACATAATTTTGGTGTTACAGTTGATAGGGATTTTAATTTGAAGAAAAAAAACCTGGTTTCTCTGACATGTCGCTCCTGCTTCTATCATATACGTGACTTTCGCCGTATTCGTCGCTAAATTTCTCTTTCAGTCGCTAAAACCATTGCTACAGCACTCATTACTAGTAGGCTTGATTACTGCATCTTTCTTCTTTATAACATCGCATCTAAGGATATTCTGAAACTTCAGTGTATTCAAAACTGCTTAGCTAGGGTTATCAAACGGTCTCCTTGGTTTTCCCATTCTGTCCCACTCCTGAAATCTTTTCACTGGCTCCCTTTTCAATCTCGCATCTTTTTCAAGCTCTGCACCATTGCCTGTTCTAATTCATGGAGAACCTATGTATCGATGTTTCCATGCTTTCTTTAGCACCCAAACATGGAGAACTCCGTTCATATGGGTTTCACTACTTGTCTGTTCCCAGGGTTAAAACTCATGCTGAGAATGGTGTTTTTTGTTTCAGTTTGTTGTTCCTTCTTTAGAATTCACTCCCTGAACATGGTAAGTCATCAAATAAAATAGTTTACTTCCATCACCATTTAAAAACTTGCCTTTTCAGACTTGCTAATAATAATAAAACATAACAATAGTATTTTATATAGGGCCTGATTCAACTTTAATTGCTCTAAGGCGCTTTACATTTAAAACACAATTAAAATATATTCTGAGCTCATACAGCTCAATTACATTTCATACATAATAAACTGGTTTAAAATTATAAATGCGCCAATTTAAATAAATGGGTTTAAGAACCTCACAAAACATGTCTTTATTGGCTGCGAGTTTAATGTTGTTAGGCAACGTGTTCCATAGCCTGGGAGCTGATGCTCGGAAAGATTTCTCTCAGTATCTTTGCTATATGGCTTTTTGGTACCCTCAAACGTTAATAGGACTCAGGTCGGAGCATTCTCACTGGTATAATTTTTATCAGATCACTTAGATACAGTGGTTCTGTTCCACTCAATACATTGACTGTATGAAACAGGATCTGGTACAGTGATTTGAAACGTCCAGGAAGTCAGTGCATTTGTAATAAAACTGGTGTTATATGTTCCCTTTTTCGAGTGAGTATCACCAGACGTACAGCACAGTTCTGTACTCGCTGTAGGCGGTTTGTCAGAGAGAGGGGGGTATTATATAACAGTGCATTGCCATAGTCCAGTCGGGAAATAATAAAGGCTTGGACTAAAGTCCTGTATGTCTCATTATTTATGTACTTATGAAGAAGTCCTTTATTTCTTATTCCATAATAAAAGGACTTACATATAGAATTGACCTGCTTCTCCATTCCTATTATCTAATATAAGCCCTAGATTTCTTACTAATCCTTCCTAAGTTTCCACTCCATCTGGTCATTTGTTGATGAATTTTGACTATCAGTTTGTCCAATCTCTGTACTAGGTCCACCACTGAGCTCGACTCTTTTCGAAGTTAATGCCGCAATAGAAGTATTGTAATTATTAATATTATTATTGTAATTATTATCATCATCATCATCATTTATTATTATTATTATTATTATTTTTATTATTATTATTATTATTATTCTCCTATTTTGGCACATTTGTACATTCTGTGTCTAACAAGAGCAAACCAAACACTGCAGAAATAACCTCAAAGGTTTGTAAGACACTGCTTCGTGAATTTTACAAGTTGAGGATTAAAGGAGTACTTTGCTCGGGTTTGGCTATTGCCAATGTATGCTGCCTGTTTTAAAGTGTATGGATATCTCTACCGATTACTACTGGCTTTTTTTGCATTTAGCAAGGAGAAAGCATATTTTATAGTAAAATTCCACAAGATTTATCAGTATTATTTGAAGCCATTAATCTCCAGCTCCAAGATTTGTCAGCCAATCAGCGAGCGATACGTCACCAGTGCTTATCGTATCGACTTTTGGTTGTGGTTTCAACATGTAAACATACCAGATTCTTGTGTTGGATTACTTTGTATATTGTCATAATTACCCGATCATAGCCTCAAATATTCCACCTTATGATTTTGAACCAGTACATTATAATTCTGATTGATCAATTACTGAAAGTACTAAGAGTGACACAGAAACAGAGTTCATAAATACCAAGAACAAACAACATCGAGTCTGAGCTGTCAGCTGTCATTTCAGAATGGTGTTCGTGCGAGCAATGCGTTTCAATGCCTACAGCTAGCGTCTATAGAATGTACATTTTATTGTGAATTATCAAAACATATACATGCAGCTTAGATCTTGTTACTTCAGACATTGTATTTGTAGATCTATTCTAGACTTTAAGTCTACTCTGGAATTTAAATAACCAAGACAAAATTCACATCACCGAAGAACACTTTATTCGTGTTTGATTCTTTACAGATCATAAAGGCAGTTCACTTATTGAGTTTATGGAAAACGTGGCCCCAAAAACAGAATTACTATACCATCATAGGTTCAACAACCAATAAGAAACACATACCCGAAAAAGATGAGGGATATCATGAAATTATTTAGTCTGATAAATGAACTGTTAATATTTTACAGTTGAGATCTTTTATATTCAGTACTTTCACATTTCAAATATTTATTCTGATTCTGTAGCATTACACACATTTTTTAAAAAAATATATATATATATATATATATATATATATATATATATATATATATATATATATACATATTAATACTTAATTCTGTTCTTATTACAATATGTGATACATAGCTGTATCATGTCAATGATATTACACACATGCAATACATTTTATTGAGACAGCTAGGTAATATATACCCTTGTCAATATGAGATATGGTTTAAACAAAAAATAAGCATCTATATATACTTCACAAAATGAAGTTATTTTGACAAAACATTCAGCTTCTATAGTCATTAGTTTTTCACAAGTTACAAGAATAATATGTATATTTCAAGGCAATTCAAATAATTTCACTTCAATGTTCAATCAATATTACAACTAATTTGGTCCATGAAAAAAAACATACAATGACATGAATGTTGAAAACACAGCAATGAAGATGGGCTGAACTGCATCAATCTCATATATATGTAATTGTCTAATTACATCCATATATGATAAAGGAGTAAAAATTAGGTGTTGAATATAGGTAATTAATACATACAAATAACTTACTACTGAGGCAAGTTGCACAAAACAAAGCAATATTTTCTTGTATATTTATACATTATCCATATAATCCACCCCACCCCAATTTTCATGAATTAGATACCCATGCAATAGCAATGTTTGATTCATTTATTGGCTGTAATTAGACAATTTCTTATTTGAAATAGACATATTTCACTAGCTTGTGAAATTAACATGTACGTGTTACACGTTAATGCTTTAGCCCAATTAAGATTCAAGAAGGAAGTATTTGTTGGCTAAAAGTTATTTGGTAGCTCAAAATAATCAACTTAATTCAGATGTATCTTGCTAAATTGGTTGGCAGATAATTAAATAGTCCATGTTACATTTCACATTAGGCACCAAGTGATTTTGTATCAATAATTATAACTAAAGTGCAAACATTATGTGGTACAAACATTAGGAATTATTTTTTCTTTGAAGGAAACATATTTTAAGGGAGTTACTATGGCAGATACAAATGTGTCCATGTTACCTAAATGAGTCACCAACTACATCGACCTAGTCTTATTTTTTTATCATGTACAAAGATGGCCATCTATGTAACCATAACAAAATTTGAAAAAATCAGGCTTGAAATGAGATTGACCAATCTGAACTTGCTTAACATACAAGGATATATGAGATGATTCACAGAGCTGGTGACGTCACAAGGCTAGGTCAAGGTCGAGAAAATAAATGGCGCCAATTTCGAAGCTCAGTTGCCGCGGAATATCAGACCGTCTTCCATGCATGAAAACTATATTAGAACGCAGCGGTTTTTTACATAAACATGTTGATAATAACTTTTATTTAATGATTGACAATATAGTGTAAAGAAAAACGTCATTTATTGATATGAAAATAGAGCAAAGTTCCAGCATTTGAACC
Organism: Paralvinella palmiformis; assembly: GCA_025642065.1. NCBI lineage: Eukaryota > Metazoa > Annelida > Polychaeta > Terebellida > Alvinellidae > Paralvinella > Paralvinella palmiformis. The sequence goes on along the minus strand of JAODUP010000434.1, from coordinate 148,165 downwards.
ACTCTGACAAATTCCGGTGGACCGAAGAAGCATCAAGCAGCATCCACCACCACCGACGTACACACGCGCGCGCACGGGCACACACACACACACACACACACAATAATCGTTTTTTATTTCTTTTGTCGGCAATAAAAGCTTTGTCGAGAATTAAGCTTTATTGCTCTTTTATAGCTAATGACGGTGATGTGCACTAAGACTGAGTCACGTTTTGTACATGACTGACATATCATCTGAGAGTAACTTTGTGACCGGAGGTATACAGTATAAAAATAAAGCTATTAACCTATTTTGACCAGATTATAAAATATTCTTAGCATAAACCAGCTTGTTACCAAAATTGTTTTGAGTGGTGTAGATATGAATCAGATTCGACTCACGTTAACCTGAACATCTGCAGCGTAATGATTTAGTCATTATCGGGTTGCTAGAGTGCAAATTTTGAAATGTACTGATTTGTTGTCGGGTTGAAAGAAACAAGTAAATCTACCTCCATACAAAGTGTCACGGATCATCCAGCCATCAAATAGGATATCATTGGGTTGGTGAGTATACACTCTAGGATGATTAAACTGGACTACGTTCTTGTTAAGACATGTGTCATTATTTGGGTATATTTAGAAGCTTTCATTGGAACGTTATGACTATATTTTGTTGCCGCGAGGGTGCCATAAGAAAAGTATAATTTCCGAAAGTTGATCGCGACTGTTCTATATTGATTAAGTTTCTATTATCCAAGTTCATACCACATTAATTACGGCGTATTTTATAACTTGATGTTATGGAGCTGAAGACGTGCCAAAGAAGATGCTACGCAACTAGAAAATGTTCAAAAATCGTACGTAAGTTGAAAGTGTTGGCGTACAATCAAATGAAGAAAGGTCGAGATTAAAGTGCGATCCAGCGTATTTATGTTATCTTAAAGACTTATTTAATTATGATATATCTGAAATACATCGCTGGATATGTTTTTATATTATCAATCAGATAAACGCTAGATAGTATACTATTCAGTTGCGTCTACAGCAAAACAGAATTTGACGGATCTTGCGTTGGAATTCATTCAACAACAACAACAACAACAACTAAAGCCTAAGAAATGATGTACAATTCGTTATTATTGTTTTATCATCCTACAATGGTACGTCATCCTTCAATATTATTGGGTTAAGAAGTTTAGTGATTCACAGAGTCCTGTATGAAAACCATATTTGTATACTATACATTCGAGTATAAAACTCGTTCGTAATACGATAGGCAAAACGTACTGCGTATTAACAAGTTCGGTTGTTACCGCTGACAAGAGGACAATCAAACTGATATAATGTGATAACGTAATGGCTTTAAATAAATGGTGGATGGCCCAGCCGTGTCGAAAAGGTAAATGGACAGTCACCGATCATGACGATATCTAATCACAACAACAACAACAACAAGTCAGCAGCTTTTTGCAGACAGCTGTCGGATATGATGTCACACATAGATGCGCGGAGAATCAGTAGATAAGCGACTGATGGTCGTTGATTTCGCTGATTGGTTGGTTGGTTGGCGGGAATAGATAGGCGAGATTCATCATAAATTGCAATAATCCAGTAACTGATCACTAATCATTTCCCGCTCAATACTGACAACCGGCTTATCCTAAGATTGGTTCACCCACTCGGTCAGATTAACGTAGTCCTTTTTCTTAGCTTTATCCTGAACTATGTCCGGATTATGTTCGTGGCTGTTCTTACCAGTATTTATATAGCCTTTCGAGGTGTGGTGAGCAGCAGGTGGCGTCAGAGGCTCGGACAAAGGCTTCGATGAAGTTTCAGCCTTCCTGGCAGGTTTGTGGTCCTGCAGCAGGTCGATCTCCGGGTTATCTTTTGTACTATTTGGACCGGTGTTCCTGTATCCGCTGTTGGAATGAGTGTGCGGCATCGGTGAAGGGGGCTGCACCATCTGTTGAAGCGATCCCGGAAAGTAACGGTCAGACGTCGGCTTTCCTGTTGTTGTGTCATTCTTCGCGGTTTCCACGGAGGAATGAACCGGGATAGGAGGAAGGGTTCTTCCCGTTATTTTATCCGCGGTTTCTTCGAAGGAAAGAACCGGGATATGAGGAAGGGCTCTTCCCGTTATTTTATCCGCGGTTTCTTCGAAGGAAAGAACCGGGATATGAGGAAGGGTTCTTCCCGTTATTTTATCCGCGGTTTCTTCGATGGACGGTCCTGGTGGAGGGGGGAGGGTTCTTTCCGTTATCCTGTGATTATCGACGGTTTCTTCAATGTTGGGGTCTACTCGGTCGATAGCTTTAGGATCCGGAAGTACACTGCCCCTCCGTAGCTCGTTCCTCTTGGTACTACAATAAATCGAAAGAGCTTAAGCTACAATCAAGCTATGGACTAGTATCCATCAAATATGTTTTATTTCAACTGCCAACCAAGTGTAATTCAACACTTGGCGTAAGCGTGCTATCTGTTGCAAAACAGGGTTAACATTCACGATTTGAGGTGTGCGCGCAAGCAATGATGACACACCTTATCGGTATAAAACATGAAAACCGTTTTAAATAACCTATTGTAGACCGTCTTTATTGATAACCGCGATTTGGCTTTGTGTTTGCCGAACCACGAAAGTAAGTGTCACCGAATATCATTACGCCTACAGTACGTTAAGAAAAGGGGTTAACTTTTGCCAAATATAAATGCATTCGGTTGGTGTGATGTTTTTGACAATATTGATTTAAAAATTATCCAAACTTTTTATGAGATCACAGAAGGGGAAATCAGATTTTAAACAAAACAATTGGTAATATGTATATCAATTGTCTTGCAGTTACGAGTATGTAAACTACAGTGTCAAAATCAAGTTGTTAAGTAATAACCGTTCAGTGGATGAGGTCCACTGAACCACACTGATATCACTAGAAAATATGCACATAACTTACTTTAATATATTCGTGAGGTGGCTAACTTCCTTGCGTATCGCTTAAATAAGTGACTTCGTCATTATTTAAATGGCATTTCAACTTTTCATATGCAATGCACAGGATTGACAGGTTGCTGTTGATTTTAACTATATATAAGTAATGAATGTTTTGCAGTATTTACCGTTTCCTGTACATTACGATTATTGCAGGAAGTAGAACGACTAGTAACAGTAGAGCGGCACAGCCAACACCAATACCAATGTATTGACCTGAGAAAGAAAAGAAAATCTAAAAGTAAATAGTTGCATGGATAATTATCAGAAATCAGCATTTTATATTTCTTAGCTATTTAATGGGCACTGATTTATGACTTACCAACACGTTGAAGTGTAGCAGATCAACAGTAGATCATAACAGACACACACACACACACACACAAAGAGAGAGAGAGAGAGAGAGAGAGAGGGAGTACGTAAACTAACCTTTTGATAGTTTTTGTGTCACATGTTCAGTCGTGTCTATGTTCATATATGTTGTCTGTAGAGACGTGGTCTCCTCGACGTCATTCGTGGTAGCTGAAGTGGTGTTCATTCTAGTCACGTGTTAACTAACTTGATGCAATGCTTTATGGTTTATAGGTTGCTTAAACCTAGAACTTTGACTAGATAAAAGTCAAAAATATATATTGCTTATCATTTAGCCTACCATGTGCACAAAAGTGGCCAAAACACAAATTATATATATATATATATATATATATATATATATATTATATATAATATATCCTTTTATTATAGGTGATACGAAAATGTTTACGGGTATTTACCAACAATTGTCGTTATCCTGTAGTTATAAAACTAAGATAAAAGTATATATATATATATATATATATATATATATATATTATATTATATATATATATATTGCTAATAAATTTAAATCGTGTATTATTTCACGAAACATAGCAAATCTATCTAGAACTCAATAATAAAAATGAGAACGACGAATTGTCGGCATAAACGCGAGCTGTTTAGTCTGAAGTGGCGAAGTTGATAGATGGCGAAGAGAGCCCTTAGTAGCACCACCACCAGCACCACCACCAGCACCACCCCTCACCCCCGTCACCGCCAAACACGCACAGATACTTCCGCGTCGTGATTCTTATTACATTGTGATCGTTTAAGTGAGTACTTCGTTGTTCAAAATAACGACTGACTATAATTATTATTAGCGATTACGATAATAAACTTGCCGGAAAGAACTAAACCGTTCTAAAGACATTTGTTTTCTTAGCCACAAGAATCCATACCCAGCCAAGCCCAGGTTTGTTCTATGGCTACTGATGGCCGTTTCTCTGTTGCTATTGTCACGTCTATTTAACGAGGCAAACACACATTTATCACTTTATCCGAATATGAATATACACAAAGCAATTTATATCCGAGTTGGTAATGGCATTTCGAGGTACATCTCGTCCAATGACGAAATGGCCCCGTACCGATGTACTTCCTGGAGAGGTGTGAATATAGCGAAATATAATATGTCCGTTCACATATCAGAAGCGAATGTAGATCCTTGTAGCACTCGAATTTTAAGCTAACCTCAAAACACAGCGAAGCCAGTTCGTCTTGGTTCGCCCGCTATCTCCGGGTCCCCGACTATCTGTCATGTACAGTGGGCGGGTTGAAGCTACCTAGCCCGTGTCTGAGTCGAAGCGTATATCGTTTGGTCTTTTTCTGTGTGCTTGTTTGGTGATCTACCGAAGTGTGTCGCGACGTCACGGTGGTGTGTCTTACCGCTGATGTGCTTAGAGTTTGGTTTGGGCAACGAAAAGAGTTTTGTATACGCGTTAGTCTAAATGAGTCATAGAGTGTGCACTCTGACTAAGCCGCTGTAGGCGGAAATATAACATTCCAAAACTAATGATAATTACAAAACTTCTATTGCGTCAATATCCTCGTAAAGAACCGAGCTCATTGACTGAATCCTCCACCCAAGATTGCTACCCATATTTTGGGGACCTTTTCTAAGTTAGAAAGACTTTCGCTAGAATATGAATGATTTAAACTCTCTGATGGCAGTCGACAGTCGTGATCAATGTGACGACGTCCCAATTTATGATGTGAGATAAAGTAGTCTTTTGCAATCTTAAGAAAAGTTGGGGGGGGGTCTTTTCTTTCAGCGATTTCGCCAAAAGGGGTATCTCCCGCGATATATTAATATATATATGGTATACGGGAATACCCCACCCCCACTCCTAAGCTGATAAGCATGATACATTAATGGATATACCGGACTACCTCTTCCGGGTTGAGTGAAGCACTAACAATAGCAAGTTGACAAACGGTGAATGGAAATGCAAAACGGCACCAACTTAACCTGTCGTTTCGGCTGCAAATTCATAATAAGACAGCGATAATAAGAGAAAACTGCTGCGTAAAATTATTTTTGTGTCGATTACACACACACACACACACACACACGTACGAATCATGTTTCACCTTTCATTTCGCCCATCTACCATACAGATATTATTATACTTGCTTTCATAATGCAAAGGGTTGAGACCAGAGTGATGAAAATGGATTCATTTGGTGTTTGTTGCACGAAAAATACCACAAACACGTTTGTTGAAAACTATTATTATGTCATATAGACAGTTGTTTTCTTAGATTACTGGATCGAGGTGTATCATGGATTTGAATAAAGAATTTTCTCTTAAAACATTTCTGATGAGACATTGATCTTCCAAGAAATCTCAATCTTAGGTATAGTACCGTGAATACGAATTATATGTTTTCGCTAATTGTATCTATAATAATAATAATAATAATAATAATAATAACAACAACAAACTTCTATAGCACCAAAACTCGAAAAGAATCGAGGTCAGTGGTACAAGTAATTAAGTAGCTTGCTATTTAAGTGTTTACAAGCTTTATATCGTTTTACTCATATCGGTATATTACCTCAGTTTATTGTGACATGTAATTAATTTGTTTTACAAAACAAAGTCCATGTTATCAGCGAGGAACATTATTACTACAGAGATGATTCCCATTTATTCGTTTTTTTAACATCTCCAACATCTATATGTCCGTTTAACTTATGGTATTTGTTTCGTAAAATCGTACCACCACATGTGAAAATGCAAGTTTGTGGTAAATAGCATTACCAATCGAATTAAAACAACAATAATAAATAATTAAATAAATGAATAAATAAATACACATGTTCATATATTAGAAACGTTTATAAACGGAAAGTTAATTGGAAATGCCGAAAGTGGTACATCTGACAAAGAGGTACATGTAGACAAAGAAGTACACACAGCCAAGTACGTGTAGACAAAGTAAAACGTGAACTGAAGACACTGAAGTCTGGCGTCGGTCTGAGCTTATTCCGCAGGTTTATTTACCATTGATGTCTTCTGAAAACATATATATGACGTCATATTGCTTATGACGTTATATCCTTTCTCCGATTTTAGTAGACAAAACATCATCATGTAACCTCGCGGTTTCGCTATGGAGGAGTCAGGACGTCTCAATCAATGAAACTGCCATTTCGGCCATTATTAACGCAGCATTAGAATAATCGTGAGATGGCAGCACCATCTTCGACTTTGTCTTGCTGTAAGTGAAATAATAGAGCCCGATATCCTTGTTTTTGTTGGCAGTCTATACGATGGAATAAATTTAATTATAAATTAACAACACACTCATCTGCCACTCTCTTATTTCGTATAACATCCTTAATGGCACGCGCGCGTGTGCGTGCGTACACACACACGCACCCACACATAGACAAACACGGGCACGCGCGCGCACGCGCGCGCACACACACACACACACACATATATATATATATATATATATATAACAACATACATACGCACGCACACAAACAAGCAAATGCTAATCATCACTAGATCCAAACTTCATACTGTTTGTGTTCGGATGCTATTCCAGCTGTTCACTTCCGATAAGGAATAATGTCCAATCCGAATATTACCTGAAATAAAAATATCTAATCGACAGCCTCATGTCTGTGATGCGTCCCTCTTTGGTCAATAAAGGCAACAATACAGGGTCACGAATCGGAGTAAACGAGTAGAATGATCTGGATCGTTAACGTCTAAGACCAGTTTATCCTGCTATGGAGCATTTACATATTTGGCTTTTCCCCCCCGATTGTGTCCGGCGGGGGGTGGTACTGATAAGTCTTGACCTGTCGTGTTATAGTCGTCGTGAAGATTTTGGTACAACGGCAACTCGATGTGTTCTTCACGGCCGGCCACAGTCGAGTCTACATAACGTCTAGAATCTTCGTTCGACGCCATAACGAACTTAAGTTTCCCATCAATCATCCCATCGTCTGTGATACTCCTTGATTTCTCTAATTCTAGCCATGCCTCCCGATTAGCGTAGTCTTCCTTCTCGTCAATATCCGGGTTGAACTTGTTCTTGTCCTTGCCAGTGTTTATGTAGCTATGCGGCATCCGCTTGTGGGGCGACGGAGCGCGCACCGGCTTATCCATAACCATACGCTGGTTAGAGGTCATATCCATGTACACTGAGCCCACCGAAAATGACCTCTTACAGTTTGGGGGAATTCCGGGCAAAGACTCCGGAATCGGAATATCCGAGAGTTCCGTTTCTCTGAGTTCGGTATCGATCGATGACGGAGATGGCAGGACGTATCCCCTCGTTATCCTATTTGTATCGTTTTGAAGGATCCCCGTGGCCGAAGCATTCTCGTTGGATGCTCTGAAACATATTAAACTGCCAATAATATGTAGTTATTGTTATTGGCCAATACAGGCATTTGAATAATTATCCGAAATGACTCGAGGCAGATGTTTTATTGGATTGCTTAAAATATGATAAAATCTAAAGATGGCAAAACACTTATGTCAGCTCTATGGAAATACCAGTATTACATATTGGTGAATTTTCATTAACTTTGATCTGTTAATAAAAAAAGGCTTATTTTTGACAAAAGTTTTAATATTAATTAACATGTAACATCATTATGCCGAATTGCCGCCCAACATCTTAAGAACATCCACTACCTAAAACAGGTTTTGGCATACGAAGCACTTGTTATGGGTGGTTGATGCGTATAGACTGTTGTAACTTGCTCTTATGCGGCATATCTGATTATAATAGGAACTGCCTTTAGAGAATTCTGAATAGTTCAACTCACCGTAGTGATAAATACCCGAAAATATGATCAAATCAGCCCAATTCGTTAAAAACGTATATTGATTCCCATTAACACAGCATATCCGTTTCTAGATCTTACTAATTACTTATATATCTAATAGTGGCAGTGCACCTGAATGTCGATGGGGAAAAGTCATCCCGACAAGTCAGATCATTCAGCCAGAGTATTTATTATGTCTTGGCCAAAGTCATATGGCAATTGTGCATTTGATGCCTATAACAGCGACCGCTTTTGTAGGACAAGATGTCGGCTCAGTTTTGAAGTGATTAGTCAGTTGATAAGTTAATATTTGTTCTTAGTACACGCTTGTTCTAGGCTGCTCTTAACGGTAATTAATGTTATTCGTTGAAATATTTTGCCTGGTTTACATACAAGCTACAAGGCTATCAATGTACAACGCCTCCGTATAGTTCGTGGTAGAGGAGGGGGGGGGGGTGCTTTATTAAATCTATCTTATTATTACAATTATTATTAATGGCAGTTCCACACATGGTATATGTCCTCTTTGTCTATTTAAACATCTAATCTGATTATTCATTGGCATAGTTAGGTTGTTGACGTTTAAAATATTCCCACAACGCTGTCGGTTCTTACTGCGAGTCAAGATAATTACGAAAGCTACGGCTATTAGTTAACGTCAAACCGACGACATATCCACGTCGTATGATGTATAAACAAAGAAATTAAACTAAACCAAATTACAGCCGATCTGTTGTTCACTTCAGCAGCAAGTCGCTAATAACTTATCGTTTTAAAAGCCACCTTGCCAAGATTTTGTTCTTTTTCAAATATAAATATAGCGATGATGTTACTTGGCCAAAACGGTTCGCCAAATGAGGTTTTAATGATGATAGGTTATTGAAGGTACTTTTCAGCTGAGTGTGACATTTAGTTTTAATTTATATTAAGCTTATGGGGTTGGTTATTTTGTTAATTAATATTGAGGGAACCATTTCCCAATAAGTACACTACTGGAAGATCATAACAGGGAAGGTTTAAGGTACGATTAGGGTTTTTTTTACATTGTGTAATACGCACTAACTTTATATTATCGCGAAACTCAACAATTTAACGTTACGCGTTTATTACAATACCAAAAGCCAAATAATTTTCAGCTTGATAGATTGCTTTGTTGGTCAAATTTGGATACATCCGGGTTTGTGTTTATGAATTTGGTAAAATATCACAACTTTCAAAATCACAAAACTGCGAAATGTTTACCGGAAGATCGATGTCAACAACAAAAAAACACAAACCGAGCACAACTAGTCTATTTATATTGCAGCGCCACTGAGCGAGTTATCTCCAGTGTTTTCCGCTGATTTATTGTGGGGGTACCCTTTTGTTATCCTCGATAAGTTGAATTAATTAGTACCTGGACTTTCTGTATCTTCTTTTACAAATGAGGACAACAGCCAAAATAACGATCAACAGAACAACTCCACCTACTACGCTAATACCAATGATCTCATCTGAAAATATGAAAAAGAAGGAAAAAAAAGTATAATGGAAATAACCTAGAATTGGCTATTATAACGATAATAACTACTGAGAGTGTGTTCGAAATGTTTTTAAATCTTTACATTGGAATGTACCTGTGCTTGTAACGGGAGGGAGGGGGGTATGTGTCTGTCTGATTGCTGGCTAACACGCCAGTGATGGGAATTATGGCGCTAATTCAGCCGAAGGAAGGTAAGGGGAGGAATGAAGGGAAGACCCTAAAAACTAAATGTCTACACCAAACTGGAATTTATTTCCTTTCGTTTCTTGTTCAGTGATCACGAAACAAGGACGCTTGTTTCCATTATGGTCCCATATACTGATTGACTGATAAACCTTCTTTGACAACGAGTTGTCTTTTATACCGGCGCCCTTAACTACAATGCTAGCGGAGTCTTCCGCGTAAAAAGCGAAATTTAAAAGGTCTGCGTTGGAAGATTACGGTAGAAGACCAGATTAAAGACTTCTATTATTGTTGGGGATTATCATAATCCACGCGCTTGGCTGAGAGTGATATATCCCAAGAGAGTAGCAACTGTTATTTAAGGACCAGTCATTCTCTCCGAACCGTAAAACTTATCAATATACGAGTGTTGGACAATAAGGTTTTTTTTTTTAAATCACCCACTATATGAAAGTTGCTCAGGTACAGCGAGTACGTCTGTGCTAGAATGGTTCTGGCAACTGATTTGAATCAAAGATTGATATGCATCAGCCAAATACAATAAGTCCATATTGGAAAATTCTTCCTGATCAAATTATGCTATCACTGCACAACAAAATTAGCGTTTCTTGGTCTAACTCTTCTGGAAAGTGAATGTACTAAATAACTACTCAATAATTCTCCGTGCTAGATATAAATATTGTGGACACATACCCATATTAAATATTCAGAGACTTCGAACACGGTGGGGCAAAACCTGTCGAACGGCAACTACTTAAAAAGAAACGAAACAATACATTCCACTAACACAACTAACACCGGGTTTCATTCCCACAACCGAGAGGTCTCTTGTACAGTTAATTGCTAACTGGGCCATTGGAGTGCTTCAGTAAAAATATACTATCTTAAAAGCAAAAATTAACGAATTCAAAGCAATCTATACTATTATTCAGATCATTTCTGGGAATAAGTTTCCTGTGTTAACCGATCGTAGGGTTCCTTATATATATATATATATATATATATATATATAATTTGTATAGCGCCCTACATAATGTGCAAGGAGATTACTCTCAGATGCTTAGCAAGGTAGATTATAAAGATGTAGAAGATTTATTACATAAATGTATTTTAACATTGAAAAAACATACAGAGCTATATACATAGCATATTCAGATGAGATAAGTTGAAATAAAAAGTAGTTTTAACCTTCTTATTGAGGTATCAAGTGTCGTACCCATCTTGATGGTCAGGGGAAGATTGTTCCACAGGGTCGTTACAGCCTTGCTGAAACATCTATTACCTTATATTACGCCACGTGTTTTAGTACATTTAAAGGTCATTCACACTTCAGTGATTATGTAGACCGATATTCAACAACATGTTCCTACAAGTACTGAGGGTCATTCCCATGAAGTGCCTTGTACGCATATAGTTAGATCTTGAAATACGACCTGTATATTCAAGACGGGTGTTATATAGTTTCGTTTACGAGAGCGGATGACCAGTCGGGTAGTTGAATTCTACATTTTGTAGACGCGTCATCAGTATGTTTCGCCGCCCATATAGGAGAGCACTACGGTGATCTAGCCGTGATGCAATCAGGATACATGCCGGAGTTTTGCAAGTATCCCTTGTGGTATACCGCCTGATATTATAAATATTACGAACTTGGTAACAACAGAATTTCGACTTTGCAGTTACAAAGGTCAGTAGTTTTTCTACACCTCTTAATCCAGGCTGGTTTCTTTAAGTGATCTAATATTAGTCTTTCTGAAAGAAGGCGGAACCTTGAACTCTACCAATAATTTTTTATTATTGCAGTAATCAAGGGAAATATGTATTCCACCGTTTGTTTCAAAATAGTTGAGGAAAATGGATCAAGTTTACTAGATTGATGAAGACTTCAGGATGACATCGCGTAACTCATCTTAAGTAGCAAGTGCAAATTGTCCCTTCAAATTTTACATCGACACTCATCAGAACAGTGTCATTCGTGTGATGTTTATCACTATCAACGGCGTCCTTAATTGTTACAATCTTCTTCATGAAGAAATTGGTGAATTTGTTGGCCAGTGTCTCTGTTGTTTGGTCTGAGTAATAGGTCCTCTCGGATTCTGTGAGTTACTGTTCAACCTCACGACACCTTTCTTCGCCACAGTGTTTTAACTGCCCGACGTCGCTCTCGCTTTGTCTCCCGGATTTATTCTGCACATTAGGGAGAATTTGCCATAAAGATGTTCTCTCTCTACATTGATGGGTTGTTTTCAATCAAAAACTGGATGACTTGATGTAATCTGGTACAAACATAGCAGTCCCGGCGAAAAGTGATCATTTTGGTTTGACGTTGTTTAGTATAGTCCAGTGAGACAAGATGACCACCTGAGTGATTACTTTTTGATATTGTACAGACAGGGAACGACAAGTAAAGAGGTCATTCGGATGAGGAAGCTGATTTCTAGTGTATTATCAATATTTATTGTGTGGCTATGGACAATGAACGCTTGAGTCAGGTGCAATATAAGACCACAAACGTCAAATTGCCCTGAAAATCGGTCAACATTTAAATCTCTAGTAATACTGACTTCCGTGGTATGGTCGTTAGTGGAGCCACGTAAGTTTACTAAATATTAAAGAACTCAGCTATCTTATGGCCATTTTTCTACAAGACGATGGACGATATCCCTCACACTGTATATATATATATATATATATATATATATATATATATATATATATATATATAAAACAGTGATAAACCAATAAAACACTTTACCTGTACTGAGAAACCTTGACGATGCTCCACCAGTCGTATTTATAGTTATATCCATTGTTGTTGTGTTTGGTGTTGGGGCTCTTGCTGTTGCTGCTGTTGTTGCTGTTGTTGCTGTTGTTTTTGCTGTTGTTGTTGTAGGCATCGTCATTTTGTTGATGCTGCTGATGCTGCTGCTATTACAGACCCAGGATCAGTGACACTGATTGTGACTATATCTTCACTATGATGAGGGATGGATATTGTAAAAGACAAGATTGGTCAGTATTGATCTCGATAAATAAGAGGTTAAAATAATTACATCAAAGTAGTGATAGTAGTATCAGTACATGTAGCAGTAATAACAGTAGTAATGGTAGTAATGATAGTATAGTAGTAGTAGTAGTAGTAGAAGTAATACTAGTATTAGTTGATGTTGTAATAGTAGTATTAGTACTAGTAATAGTAGTAGTAGTGGTAGTAGTAGCAACAGCAGCAGTAGTAGTATTAGTAATAGTAACAGCAGCAGTAAACTTAGTAGTTTGTCAAGTAAATATTGTTTTACGAATATTCACAAACTGATAACAAACTTTGATGGGTAGTGGGATCATAGTTAAGATGATAGCTTGTATTAACCAACTGCTCCCATGACGTGACATAACGTCGTAAAACAAACACACAGGACATATTAAATGTGATATTTATGTGATGTGCACCGACTACCCGCACCGCATCATAAAGCACGAATATACACCCAGACATTGTTTATCCATTATAGCTATTTAAAATGGTGAAATAGTGTCAATTTAAGCCCATCAAGTATTTCATATCAAGAAAAATATACACTAAGTGTTCCATATCAAACGACATTATTTGTGCCAGTGCCTTATTCCACACTGCTAAAACACACACACACACACAAACACTATCATACTATCTGTCACCATCTACCAATGTTACTATAGTTACACATATACTTATAAATTGTCCTTGCCTTCAATATGTACTCACTACAAAATGTCATCCACCCATCATACACAACAAATACACCTCAAACGCTACACGCAGTGAATATGCTTTAACAGGAAAGCGGTCAACGATGTAAAGTTTATGTTAGTCGTTATGGTATTAGACTATGTCGACTATGAAGCAAACAGGATTTAACGGTAATTATACGCAACTATCTACTCATCCATGTTCAAAATTACAAATAAAAAAGAGAGACTGAATTGAAGAAGATTATATGGTCAATGACAAAATATTGTCAGACAAATTAATGTTAACACACACACACACACGCACACACGCACGCGCGCACTTCAATTCTGTTCTCACATGCCGAAAATCACCTGATGAGGTTAAAGACCTGTATTGACCTAAAACATCCCACGTACACGGAGAACAATGACATATACGACTTGGGTGTATCTACTAGAGTGGACGAGCTACAGCAAAATGATATGAACAAGCAATATTAATAACTGGAGATATAGACAAAGAGATAGATAGATAGATAGACAGACAGACAGACAGAGGGGGGGGGTAGGGAGCGAGCGAGAGAGAGAGGGAGAGCAAAAGATTGGGGGCAAAATACTATCATAATAATACAATGGCCAGACAACAGGTAATTAGATGAATCTGGAGTGGCCATATTTGGTAGTGAGAACGCTTCAATGCATTTTTAAAACGTGAAACCCATTTATTTATATTTAGGATTCTTGTGTGTGCGTGCGCGTGTGTGTGGGTGATTACAATATTTATGTGAGGGAGTTTGGTCATTTTGTTTTGAACAGTTGGTGCTCATCTTATCAACAAACGCCATGATCCACAGCCAAGTAAACAAGGCATAGACAACACTGATTACTGAGTTACGTTAAGGCGTGCGAGCTTCAAAATACTGATTAAAACGAAATTAGATGTGTGTGTGTGTGCCTGAAGTTAATCTTTGAGTACATTGACAATACAGACATATAGTTTGTAAAGTGTTCCTTTGAAGAGAGAGATACAACAATTAACAGATAGCCATAAATATAGCTGATTAGGGAGTTAACATAAATATCACCATAACAGTCGTAATCCGATTTGGGTTTGTTACTCACAGACATTACAATTTTAGGTGATACACCTTTTAGTTGTTTTGGATGGCTACTTAGGGACGATGAGACCATTTCTGTTACCACTTAAATAATAATAATAATAACGTTGAATCCTTGGTGTACATTTTAGCCTACATACCTTTCGTAATTTCCTAAACTCGGCCAGATAAGTCAAATATTCCAGCAAAATGGCGAAGTTATGGTTGGTTCTCTAAACCGACGTTTTCACTTTACGCTAGTCAACATTACCAACGAGCTCACTATCAGCGCATGAACCTAGTTTCACTTTTAGATACTACGTCATTGTCCTCGTTTGGAGATATTTTGTTTGGGGTCGTCACGCGCCATTTCGGCTGAAGCGAGACACCGCTGCGCATGCGCAACTCGCTCGACTTAAAGCCGAAACACTTCTCGCGGCCGATCTACTGTTGTCACGGCCGAGCTCAGACAGCAATAACCCTGTGTCCGGTTGACTATACGTAAAGACACGATCGTGTGTCAGACTAGTTTATTTTAGGAAACGAACGCTTTATCAAGAATATCATGATGTAATGTTTCCGCTTCGCCTCAGAATAAGTCGTTTAAACGGCGATAATCCTTAAACCCCCCCCTCCTCTGCCATTATGGTATATCCAATATACTTCCCGCTGAGAAGAACTGACAGGAAGTTGTAACTTAATCAGGCGGATATTTGTTCTCTAGAACCCTCCCCACTCTGTCTATCTGCTAAACAAATTCGTGGAACAGTGTGGAGAACTATATTTGTATAGTTTCAGCCTACAATAGGTTTAGTTTTGTTGACTAATTACATTAGCCATCCTCAACATACGACGATTTATATAATAAATTATTGTTGGGTTTGTTTTTTTTTTGTTTGGGGGGGGGGGAACTCATACATAATTTATATCAAATTATTAATAGTAATTTTTCAAGTTAGAATCGCTGGACAAAGCTGTCACAATGATCACTGGGAGATGCACCAGTTGACCTGTTTACGGCGTCCGTGTTAGCACTTTGTCAAATATGTCAAGAAATCGTGATTTCTTCGAAAACTGTTTGTAAACTCGTCGTGTGAACGTCACACGATATCGTGTAATACATCAATCATCCCGAACTAACATAGGCCGAGTGTTCTGAACAGTATATCGAGGTTCAGGATTCCAACTGTGAATGAATTGGGTAATTTGTCAGCAATGAAATTCTGCTTGCAATTATGATCCTCCGTCAACTTAATCAATCAACAACCACAAACACACGAGACACAGAAAAGAATTTACTAAGGCAAGGTGCTACAAAATGTATCGGAACAGAAGTGAACCAAAAAAACATCTAATTTATTACACTCGTTTGAGCTCTGTTTATTGATGTCGACTCTAAGTACAGACTTATAATTATATACGCTAACGAAGTACTATCGGCACAATAATGAATATGCAAGGTCGTCCACGCACACGTAAAGGCTATTGATACAACAGCCAGCACACACACACAGACACACACGCACGCACAATCGTTTGGAAAAGAGCTTACACTATTAAAATACCATTTATCTGACATGAAATTATGTGATCATATGATTAGTGTTTGCTGACTAAGAAGCTTCCATTACCGAATATAAACCCAGATACCAGGTTCAATGTAGACCGGAATTGTGACATCAACCGTATCTAATTAATTACTAACATAAACAACAAAGATTGCCACCATCCTAACACTCATTACTGTCACTGTCGGGATCAGTCCCATTGCCATCGTCCTCACATCACTCATTGCTGTCACCATCGGGATCAGTCCCATTGCCACCGTTCTCACATCACTCATTACCGTCACCGTCGAGCACAGTCCCATTGCCAACGTCCTCACATCACTCATTACTGTCACCATCGGGATCAAACCCATTGTCACCGTCCTCACATGACTCATTACTGTCACCATCGGGATCAAACTCATTGCCACCGTCCTCACATCACTCATTCACTAACACGTTTTACATAATGTTCAACTAACGAGTAAACGATATTCTCAAAGGAAAACCGATGCTCGCTATCCTTCCGCCGAAAGAAACTTTTATTAACCTTTCAATCGGCTTCCTATATTTAACACGCGAGCTGTTGGGTGGTGACATTATTTAACACGTCGAGCTATGGGGGGGGGGGGCTTTCCAATCTCTGAAAATAGGCTCAACACTCAACATCAGAGATATAAAGTGAATGGTCACAGCGAGAGAAATAACATACTAAGGAAATGTGTATAATTTATATACAGTCATCACTGTAATATAAATTGAGTGTACAGACGACAGATTTAGCCTCGGCGTTTGTCATACTAGGTTAGGGATACGCGGCTGAACTACTACTAGCTAGAGAACCGAGATGATCAGATGAAACATCCCACACAGATATAGACTACTGTATGGTAAGACGTAACGTACTTAGATGTGGCTAACATGTCCTTACAAACTGTATACATTGCGCAATTTAATAAAAACATCACGTGGATAAGACACTGCGGGGGAGGACGATCCAGATTGACTGATCTGTGACCAATATTACATAAACCCATCTCCAGAAGACAGCAGCTTATAGATACCGATATACGCTTTAGAGTACTGTGACCATAAAACGACGATGATTGAGCCCAATCGTTAAATAAGACAGAACAACCACGCCTCACGTTACCATAAACTGACGTATGTTTACATCGTGAGGGGGGGGGGGTGGAATTACGCTGAAAGTCAGACTGGCGTAACAGTCAGACTTTTCACCGTGGACATCTACTCTACAATAAACTAAAATCTAACGTGTAGATTAATACATCAAACCTATAATTCCAACAAAATGAAAACTTGAAATAAGACACACACACACACTATTATAAGTAAACATTCATTGGTCCACATTAAATAACAACGAATTAAATTACAATTATATATTAACTATCCAGAAACATGTTAACAATAAGTGTGTCCCCATAGATACCATAGGATGCTTAATCACTTTAATCGGTTCTGTTTCTGTGAATAAATGGTTTGCATATCATGTATTAATTAAGTCGAATTTTCTAATTGGCGAAAACACGTGCATTTCCGCAAGAATGGTTTGGCCCCCATTACGCGCAGATGAAGTGCCAAGACTGAATTTCTTTTACCACAATTCGCGAAAGGTCTAAAAGTCTCATATGTCTGGCTGTGAACGGAGTTATCTGCCAGAATTAAATGGCACTTGTCTTCGAGCTGAATGTCCAGCATGTCGTTTATTACTGGAGACGTGTGACAATGTCGGCGTGTCAAGTATTCTGCAAGTAAACACGAAGGTCTACAAACCAGACTAAAACAGGAACCACTACGGTGAGTATTCACGTCACTTATATCACGATGATACCATCAATAACTCATAATAAACATCATATCTGTAAACAGTAAACATACCAATTATGTATACAAAACTTCTGATAAAGAAGAATCAAACAAATGACGGTGGAACACAAACAAAAATACATCTTCGTAACGCATTACATGATGGTTATACATTAACTTTAAAAAGTTATTATATATATATATATATAACTTTTTCCCGAAAAACATGAAACATTAAGAATAAGATTCCAGTAAAAACATCTCATCATAAAATACAATTAACTACATCAATTGAGATCAAACACTGGTCACAAACTAAATACAACATAAGCTGGTCTATAAAAGTAATGTCGAGTACGATGTCAAAATTATTGTTTAACCTAGGCGCTGGTCACAAGGAACGACTGCCCGGGGAAAGGATTGATGCCAGTGGTACTTCTTTCATAAAACAATGAACACATCTTTACTGAATCACATTGACTAATAATACACTACACACAATATGAGATTCTTCGGTGACATCACCTAAAAGTGGTGGGATTACCATATTTTGGCCGATAGCAGATAACACGTTTAATGTGTAAATGGAGGAATTGGCAGGTCTCTATACCTAGAATGTATATAATGACAGCAATAGCTGCTTCTGGATGAGCTTTGTTCTCACACAGACACACACACACAGACAACACAGAGAGAACATAAGGAAAGAAAGTAACTGCTACTTTCCAATTATTTCTTAATAATGACATTACTGGGCCATCTTAATTACTACCGAATTGTAGCTGAACATCTATCATGTGATAAGCCATAAACTGAAAGAATAATTTGTGTATATGAACTATCTAGGAATGTTTACTAAAAGATATAATAAAATATACTAACTGGTATCTACACATCTATGAATACCAAAGAGTCAATTATTTATATTTGATTTGACACACACGCATATTCTATCAACACAAAGTTACTGAAATATTCTTATTCAAATTAGTATTTGCCATATATTAATACTCCACAGACATTAAATAGGAATATCATTGTTCCATTCTAAATGCTGAAACCTGTCCTGATCTGCTAAAGTGAAGTTTCAATTCATGTCGTGTGGCTGTTAGAAATGCATTTCATTTGTAGCTCAACATGGTCATTTTGAAAACATTACTCCTCAGATCGGTAATAACAGACATCAACAAGAAAGACTAAATTAATCCATTATCTTAATGACAACTATCATATTTGCTATCTCAGAATGACGCAAATGTTAATTCACCTAACTAAAGAGTACATATTAATCATCAATTAATATTAACATTATATATCTAACCCAAACAACCAACACCTTGGCACATGAAAACACTGACTCCAGAAACGTTTTGACAAAAATTATCATTTGCATTGATGCTTGTACACCGACTATAGAAACGTCTTGACCAAATATTTCATTTGCATTGATGCTTGTATATAAGGAATAAATTGTTTGTGCATGTATGAATGCCTGCGAGCATGGATACACCTTTATTTCAACAATGCTCACATGTGACTTAAGTTTGTTTGTTTGGGATAATAAATTCTGATGGGAGACAATTCATTACCTATCGCAGTATATACCAAAGATTTTATCACACTAATCCTTTAAACAAATTTCACAGTAGACAAGTTGAGATTATAGTTAATTCACTTCACAAATCTGTAATTACAATTCCCTCTTTCACCGAGGTTTATAATAAATAAATATACCATTGTGACATTTTGGATTACCAGCTAGGAACATACCTGCAGTGGCTAATGATACACACACAAAAAGACACACACACACTACATAGAACTGTTATACCAGTAAGACTGTAACTAACAAAATATACTTCTATTAATAAATAGCCAACATATGCTTTACAGACAAAATGTCTGATGAAAACAAACATCTATAAAATAAATATTCTGGCAGTCAGCTAATGTATGCAACAGAATGCTGTCTGATATATAATTAAGAAAGAGGCCCCCTGTGTTGTTCTCTGAAGAGGGACATAAGGCACTTTGTCCTAAATGCAAGCTATATGATTTGGGCAAAGTATGGCCAAGAAACCTCTTGCAGAAGTTGCTTAATCATTCTTATTATCATTGTGCTGCTGATATGACAAGACTAAACATTGTGACAAAAGAGACTTATCAAAAATGAAGACAATGAAGACTAAGTGACAGCTAACATATTGTTCTGAATATGTAATTAATGATGGTGTGTGTGTGTGTAATATATGTGTGCGTGAGTGCTACAACATTTTTAACAAAGCAAAATTCTTTAAAATTATAGCTAATAAAGTACAGGCCATACATATATATATATATATATATATATATATGTCTTCATGATACAAATGGCCATATTACATATTGTTGCCAATAACAAAGTTATGTGCAACAAACATAAAAATCCATCTAAAACAAAATGGTTAGATAACTATAAACAGACTATAAGCAGGTAACTTAAACATATAAATTAGTTAATTTATCAATAACATGTTCATCTCACAAAATCTCACAATTTACTTGTCAAGGAAATATACTTGATAACAGGGCAATTATACAAAGAAAACCTCACTGAAACACAACAAACTCTTCCTATGTTAGTTATAGACTGCCTAATAATGAACCAAATGCAAACAAGAATAAATGCATGACACACACACACACACGCATGCATGCACACTACTGAGGTCTAACGAAACATGTATGCACAGCAGGAAGCACTTTGGTTTCCAGTGCAGCCCTAACACATTATAAGATCTATACATCAAGAAATATACTACCTATGATAATTCCGCAGAGACTAGTTGAAACAAGATCTAACATTAAACATATCTACACTGAATAATTACTTTTCCCCACTTATTATAAAAAAGACTTTATATTTTTGATTGCGATTCTATCGTCACTTCTGTTGATCTGCCATTCAGTTCGTTCTTCTGTTCATTCAGTGGAATCAGTGAGGCATTCACTTGGTCAGGATCCTTAGAGCAGCTGCCATTGGATGTATGTCGTTCTTTAGGTGAGTCGTTGGCCTTTGAGAAGGTAAACACCAACTCCTTGCTGGCTGTGATAGGATTACGGAACAGACTAGGACCCCAGTCATCTGTAGGCTTTGTTAGAACCTTAATTCTCTGTAAAAAAAAGAAAACATAAATGGATGAGCCTCGATGGATGAGGCTCAGTAACATATGATGATGTCACCTTCCGCTTGCAATGCATAAAATGTACTAATGTCATTGTACAAATGTCCAATACTACATCTAATTTCTACCTCAACTGTTTTGTTAAAAGGATGTATAGGGAGTTTACATAATTTTTTTAATTAAGCTTATGTACAAGTATACAGAATTATCTTTGCAAAAGTTCACACTTTTCTACATCAAAGTGATCACTAAACTAATTAAGTGCAAATTACTCCTCTTCATCAACATATCATTGTTTATACAAGCTGTTGTCTTTCATTTCTGGTTTGAGGCAATTTGTTTATGTCTACATACGTGTTACCACTACAGGAAGATTTTCAACAATATGATACCATGTTATCTTTGCCAAAAGTTGTCGATGCTCACGGAAGCAATATTCCACTAAATAATTTATATCAGTAAGTGCACTCTCGTAAACTGCCATTTATACAACCCCATAGGCAAATTTGAAGCAGCATAAGTTAAAATCAGCAGATCTCAGATGCAAAAATGAAATTATGTTGACATTTTACAGCATCAAACCAATATTTCAGTAATTGCTTGTCATAATATTCAAGATTAATCACATTGATGGTCATCATAATTCACCATGGATAAATGTAAATATTCAAGGGTGTCTCTTGATATTGAGCTACACATGCATGGGATTAGAAGAGCAGTGGCTATCATCAACTGTTTTTGGTATTATGTGATTGAGTTGTCAATCCCTAGTCTCCCATTAGACCTGGACAATGAGCAATCCCATGCCATGCTAACAGTCATGTTATGCAATACCAACTGTGAAGTTAACAATATAGCCACCTTTCTATCAATGACCAGCAGGTAACAATTGTACCCCTAACTGTTCAGATGGTAATCTTTGGAGATATTAATTTAGTCCAACAGTTTTTAATAAATGAATGTTCAATTTGAAAGATCATCACAAATACTTTTTGGATTAAGGTAAAACAAGCCCATAATGTATCACTATCAGTCAATGGATAACTCAAATTACTGATTATCTTATGTATTTTTGTAGCTTCTTTCTCGTTATATTAAACGAGCTTTCACTTATTGTCCTCATAGTCATTGTATATCTGTATATTAATACTAACTGATATGGCAAGGACACATTAGCCATACTGATCAGTGATACTACTACTACTACTACTAATAATAATAATGCAGGCTATTCAGAAAGGAACTATTCAAGGGCAATGTATATTAAAACTGTGATAAATGTACCTGAAAGGTTATCAATTGGGAATTATTACTTACATAGAGAAGTAACCTTAAATAGATAACTATTACTGAGAATATATTTTCAAAGGTCAAAATAGCACTATTACAATAAAAAATAAAAAATAATAAACTTTATAAAGAGCCTTGCTACAATTTCTTAAGAACTACTAGGTGTCAGACATTTTGATTTTTCAATATGAAATCAAATTAAATTTCAGACTGAAAAATGTGATATGCCAACAAGGTTCATGAGCAAGGAAAAATTCCAGAATATTAATAATCTGTGATTGATATTGGTAAAAAGTATGCTCAGTTATGAACATTTACATGGCTTACAAACTTTGGTCAGACAATCAAATATGTTCATTTGTTGTTTAACAAAATTAAACTATAAAAAAAATAAGCAAATGAATAAAGAAGTAATGATATCACACAACAAGACTGTCCACAAATAATTTTAAGAAAGCTGTCATAATTACAAATGTAATAATTATCAGCAGAAGTACCTCTTTCAGCGACAAATTTCCTGGTAGAGTGCATATTTTATACAGAGCTATTCCTGGTAAGAAGCTCACTGATGCCAGTGTCATGAGCCAACCAACCAAATCAGCCCACCATGGGTACAGGTAAGTCTCATTGTATGTAATACGCTTAAACTGTACACACTGAAATACAAATATACCCTGGAAAGACAAGAAAAGAATAAAAGATTTAATCACCAGACAAGAAGGTATGTAACAAATTGTAATATACATATTTTCATCCTACTCCAAAATATACAATTCCTTCTTTAAACTGTACATAAGCTTAAATTAGTCATTTCATATATTAGGTTTATCAAAACTGTGATTTTATTAAGTGCAAAAGACATTACAACATGGGGATATTTTAATTGCGTGTATGCTGAAATTCAGATATCAAGCAGCAATTGCGTGCCATATAAGGCATCTTCCTGAGTATTTGGTTCTGTCTTTCTTCACTCAGATAGTTCCACAGACACAGTTGTGTATCGATATGATCAGCATGTCTGTGTTTTGGTACAGTTTTGCTTAGTTATGTGTGTAACATGAGCATATACACGTGTGTAACATGAGCAAATACATGTGGATATTCTGCTGTATAATTAATTAGCAACATGGTGGTTGGCTCAAAGTGATCCATGTAAACACAAACGTATTGCAGTTTCTACTCACATAAATACTTATTTTATATATAACTTACAAGATAGAAGTACTGGAGTGACTAATAATGCCAATAAAAGTCATGGTTACCACCGGTAGTCAGTTAAAAAAGATATTGGACACCAAAGAATCACTAAGTACATTATAATTTAGAGGTTAGAAGTGTCTTAAACATAACAAATAAGATATTTGTTTTAGGGGAATGAGTTTTATAAGTTTTCTTCCTTTTATATCACTTAGGACATTATTACTGGTAATTAATTCATTTATTTTAAATTCCCAAACAAAAAACTTCAAAAATAGCAAATGGATTAAGCAAGTATTTAATTAGCATTGGAAAAATTACAAGCTTATCAAATCCAATATTCTTCTATCAATAGATATCTTTTGGACCCAAATACAAACTCCATCTAGGTTAATCAAACTAACTTTAAAATAGCCAATAATTATGAAAGTAAAGCTCAGCATGAGAAAAATAAATAAAAAATAGGTAGAAACTTCCTAAAGCAAGTAAAAAAACTCAATAAGCATTCCCATAGCTCAGATGGTCAACTAATTAATATATAATGGAGCTGTAGCTGACCAGCTAAAACTGGAAAAGTAATTACTACTTAGAAAAGAAAAACAAAACAAAGAACAGACATTTTAAAATAATTATCCACACATGTCATTGATATAAATCTCAATTATAGTTTAAACAATCCATAAACATAATTCTTTCAATTTGACAGAAACATTTATATTTACACATCAATCATTACACTAAACAGGTGGCTACATAACCAGTAGACATTTATTCAAGGGAAGCAGAGGTATGGATCAACAGACTTACATAACTGGGACTTTTCCAATGCTTTTCACATAAAATGCAGCAATATGCTGTTAGGTACACGTTTGTGTAGCCTTGGAGTAATTAATGATTTACTTAACTGACAGACAACATAAAATATGGAGTTTCACAGGGTTCAGTTGAAGGGCTCAAATCAATAATTTGAAATCATTACCCAAACTCTTCACAAATATGAAGTGTCTAATTTACTTATGGTACTACAATTTATGTGTCGTGTATAAAATCACACACTTATATAAAATTATAGAAATTTATACTGAAAATTTGTTTACTGATTTAGAACAAAAATCTGTCTTTAGATTCAAGTAACTATTAATTAGCACTTAACTGTCACATTATGATGATTAGATATTTAACATTAATGAGGTGGTAATAAAGCCAGTACAAGCACGACTAGCTTAAGGTGTTTACACTCATCATAAATTAAACTGGAAAAACATTCAAAACTTTTTCAAAACAAACAGATAAAGTGGCCTATATACTGTGAATGCAGCAGAAACTACTTTGCACACATCACTCAAAAAATTTATGTTATAATTTTTTATATCCATACTAAGTTGCAGGATTATTCTTTGAGGAAATGTGCACCCAAATATATTCAACTAGTGTTAGTGAACTAAAGGAACTCTATTTTATATGTATTAATAAACTGGATACTATAAAAGTCCATTATTGAGACTTTTACATAAATATCCCATTTATGGGATCTTTACAATAAGAAACTGGCTAAATAACTTCACCAGGCTTGATTAACCTTTTAATCTCAAATAAGATCATTCATACTTATTCAATCGGATAATAAAAGTTTTAGATAATAAACCCATGTTTAAACCAAAAAACTCCCCAAGTAATTAGTGAAGTCCCAAGTTATGGATTAGTCTATCAAGTAATATACACCTCAGTAAAACAGAATTTTTCAATATAAAGAAGAATTTTCTGGAAAACATTTTATGTAAAGAAAGATTTTATGTCCCACACTGTAAGTTAATTATTCCTACTAATTGTCATGTTTTATTGTTCTACTACCAATAGGATAAACAATTACAACTGTTTGCTTTTTACATTTAAAAACTTTAATTATTTCGTTGTTACTATTATTATTTTATGATGCTGATTTACTAGCTGAATTTATTCCCCATAACTACCTATTCAGTTACTATTTAATCCATTACAAGACACAAGTTCTTTTGATTTACATCACAAATTGTACCATGTTTTGTTATGTTAATTATATATATTTGTACAGTTTGGAATAAAATAATTGTATAATGGTAAATTTGTATTCCAGTTTTGTTTAATCGAGCTTGATGACATGTTTATCTTTTAAGTTTTATGTTGGTTCAAACATGGTTGCAGCCTGTTTGGCATTTTTACATTATTTAATGTATGTTTTCATAATTTTTTGCAAATTTTCCATAGCTTGATAATTACATCTTTACACTGTTGAATTGTTTGCTGGAATTTACAATGTTTAGTGTGCATTAATGCTGTTTGAAGTTATTTTGCTTCATTTGAGTTTATCTGTGTTTGCATTCATTTGTTTTGTTAGTTAATATGCAGATACACAACTTGTTATTAAATATTATTATGACAATTTGTCTTAAAATATTTGTTGCAGGTTGTTGTATTTATGATTGGTGGTGTCATGATCTACCTTGATGATATGGGATGCTGATCTTCACTCTTCAGTTTTAGATAAGGAGTTGCCAAACATTGGTGTCATAATAATTCAAGCATAAATAATATCTTAAAAACTTACTATATTATTACATATCTGTATAGCATTGGTTAAATAAAAGGTATTTGATATAAAATTGGCCTTCGCATGAATAAATGAAATATGGCATTGAAATTGGTGGATCATTTTGTAATGCGGCCAGACTTAAGAATGACACATACCCCCTCCCATATATAAGATGGAAACATACTTCTTGCACCAATGTGTTTCTTAGTGAAAGACCTTTCCAGTGTTATATAGATTGTATGATTTATATTAAAATCATCTGTCATTGCTACAAATAGCTACACTTATTTAATTCTCTTAATTTTGAACACTTATTTTCGATAAAATGCCCATTGACAAGAGTTATATCTAATGTTTGTACTTAATGTGTGACATAATATTGCTCTGGTGGCCTCCATACTTCAAATGAAACATCTATTTCAGACTTGACCAGTAACAGCTATCAAGCTGGTTTAAAGAATAATTTCTTGGCTTACATCTGAGTTCTGCCTAAATAATTAAGGGATTCTCATCTCATCTCAAAACAACTACATCTTTCTCACTGAGATAGCCAGCCATGTTAAAAATGGACATTCAGACTTTTAACAAGATGATGACTGAATAATTACAAAATTCAGAGGTAGGGCTCAGAAGAACACCCCAACTAGTTATCATGTCAGTGTATCCCAACTTCTGTTTAATGATTTTCTTCTTAATATACACACAAGAGAAAGAGAAATAGGCCAATAAATAGCCAAATACAGAAATATGTATTTTTAGAAAATCTTCTCAACTCACCATAAGAGCAGCTGGGCTTATGAATTTCCAGCTTATCATCCAGTAAAATCCAATGTGTTTACCCAGCATCAACTTGATATCTGCCTTCAGCCTGTTGTAACCTGGCAACACAGTAATGTATATTAAACTTATTATTCAAATACCATACAAGAATCAAACAATTACGATGAACATTCTTAATTAATCAACATGCACAAAAATCTAGATTATGACTACATCTTTACAAGTTATTACTACAACTGAAAAACGATATTAAAACAAACAAATGCATGAAATATATAATCTTATCTAATGGCGACTGATAATTAATTGACCAGGAAAGCGAATGGAAGACAAAAGAACATCATTCACTCAAAAAAGGTAATTAGGAATCTCTCCTAACTTACAGGACACCTGCTAACACATATAAATATTGCAAAAATGTGAGTAAAGTTAATTATTACTGACTTAAGAATTACTAACAATGTTTAACATGTGCTCAACAAAGTCTATGCCAAAGCTCTATTTCAACATAACTTGTACATCTAGAAGTGGCTGGACAAAATCAATATGTTGCAAATGTTCTTAGAGGGTAATGACATCTTGAGCAGAATCCAAATTTTGCCGTCTTCAATTCTGTTTAGTTCTATACTGATTGATTCTCCATATGGAGCATACAATGCATGTTGCCATTATAAGTGCAAAGCATTACTCAAACACCTAGCCATCGCGTCCATTTTTTATGGATGAATGAACCAGTTTCCATATGACAGTATTGCACCTCACGGAGCCTCGAACCAACAACTATTCAGCCACGAGTCCTACACTCTAACTAACTGCGCTATCAAGGCTTGACACATATTAGGTACTTCTGCTGCATAGCAGTATTTGCCTGACAAATGATTGCACATCTAAAACAATCTCAAGTCAGGCTCAACAGGTTTTAGATCAAGGTGACATTGTCATCTTCATCAAAAGTTTACACCTGCTCAGACAACTACCAATCAAGCTATGTTTAGGTATCCTATGTTTACAAGTATTACTAGTTATAATTATTTTACTCACCATATATCCATGCAAGGACTAAACATTCTGTCATACCTATGATGATTACAGAGTATGAAGCACAGTAAGAGTCCATTAACTCCAACCAGTACATACCTCCCTGAAAATTAGTATTACAGACTATATTGACACCAGTACTGTATTGAAACAGTTAGAGATATATCAGTGGTCTCTCTCTATGTGTGTGTATGTTTGTTAGCAGGGTGGAATAAGGCACTGATACAGAGAAGCACAAATCATGAATTCAAACTCTGGATGATCCAGAAGAATGACTTTTCATACCCAGATATATGTAACATCTTATCAGTATGTGTGTGTGTGTTTTTATCAATGTATCAATGTCTGAAAAGGTACTCACATAGAGAATAAGAAATTCTAAATAGAACCTTTGGATGATTGTTTAATGTTTGAATCTAGAGTAACCAATTTTCAAGCTGAGATGAGTAATGTCTAACCACTTTATTTGTTGGGGGAAGTGTGTGTGCATGTGCACAAGTTTATACAAGTCCCTGACACAGAGAGAGAGGAAGCAAACATATATCTGAACAGACTTATGACATAAAACTATTACCTGAGTACACAAGAGCAAGCCCAATAAGAAGCAAACCACACAAACGCCAATCATAAGAAAGCTTGGACGATGACCTTTGTGAAACAGCCTGGGGAACATGTCGATGATTGTCGTGTGTACGGTGTTTACTATGGCAAACTGCAGAAGGAAAAGGCATCTCTATAATAAACTCATTGTCTACAAATAAACTAAATATCACTTCAATTTATTTGTTTAGATTACTTTAAATTATATTTACTGCATATAGCACTAATATTTAAAGCATCTTACTAAAACTTTCTATCTAAAAATAACTGCACACATACAATACAAGCTTGATGTCCATGCCAATGTACAAACAATTAGCACTGCTCCAATTCTAGCCTGCTTAGGTAAACTTATCCCATTGTAATTACTTTATCAATTATATAACTTGTACGCATAAAATAACCAATCAAACTCTACATCAACTATCACATATCAGGCGATTAAATAGTAATCAGTTAGTTCGCCAATTGACATAAGTTATGTCAATAACTTTTACCTGTGTACCAAGTCCAAGTGTAATCAACATCAAAAAGAAGAGAATGGCCCAGAAAGGAGCAGCAGGTAGACGGGTAACCACCTCAGGATATGCTATAAAGGCTAATCCAGGACCTTAAAGTAGAAGAAAAAACCCATCTAAGATTACTTCATAATGACAGTAATCAATATGTATTGATTTATATTTGGAATTCTTATGACATGAATCTGGAAAGAAACTAAAGCACCATGGGCAATCCTCTAACAACACGCATCAAAGTAAAATTAAGTTTATAGAGAACACCACAGGGTGGCTTTACAGAAACCCTGACCTTGGTGATCTCTATTTATTTAGTATATGCATCAGTAAAATATCTTAATATATTTTAGTAAACAAGTTTTGGGATTCGTTCAGTCAGTGTTTTAGGTTACATTCTTTCAAAAACAAAAAGTTTATAATGTTTATGGAGATACTGTTTAAACATTAACATAAATTGTGACTCGTACTAATGTCAATGAACCTGAAAGTGGTAGAACTTGTGTGAATCCATTGTCAATAATTAGCTGGATTGTGTCTTCTATAATTGACAAGAATATTAACATACTCCCCATGGATTTGGTGATGGTACTAGACTGTAGATGTCTATGTCAGCAGGACAAAGTGCAAGCCTTGAGCTTTAATAGGACATAAAACAGTAAGAGAATATTTTTATGCATGAAAAATTCCTAGGATGCCTTTTTTAATGTGCCCCCCCCCCCACCCCCAATACTTATTTATAAATTTTATAATATATTTATATATCATTTATTATACATCAGATATACATGAATATTAAAATTGATGGTTTCCCTATTTGTCATTTTACTGGGTTTGTTTTTACTGTATTCATTTAATTTCCATTTTAGGTTGTTGTTATTATTATTATTACTAGTAGCAGTATTACTATACAATTACTGAAGCTGAACAATGTTTGTACATTTGGATAATGAAGAATCCAGCAGAGAAGGCTAACTGATAAACTGAAATAGCTAATTTTACTTTACCATAAATGCGATCCGATCCATTAATACAGATTAAAGACTTTTTATCATGATTATGGAGATTAAGTGATAAACTGTGGGACACTATTTACTCAGAGCTTTGCTACAACTGTCTATGTCAACACAGAGTAAAGAAATAGTTCACATTTCAAAACTGATTTATTAATAGAATGCTTACTATGATGTTGACCTACTTTCAATATCTGATACAATAAATACAGGCATGACTGAAACTGGTGCTGAGTGAACACAGAAGCCATGCCAATGGTTATTTTATGTTTTCTATTCCTAATAATTTAATGTATCATTTGTATGTCAACTTGATGATGATCTCAGGCTGATAGGGTTCACAGCTAATACATATATCACATTCAAATTGATCACGGACTCACACCATCTCTACATACCATCAGCAACAACGTGGTCAATATTTTGGCCCAGTTCAAATGCCAAATAGCCAATGATAGCAAAGATGACCATGCCAGCAAACAAACTCGTCAGACAATCACCAATGCACACTAGGTAGGCATCTCTGAAATATACACAAAGCCAACAAGATAAATAAAAATACTAAAAAAACAGGTCAGAAACAGAAATCATCCACAGCAAAATTATTATGAAGAGACCACCCACAGAATGACCACATGTGGTCATTAAACAAGGTAATCTGTAAATTCTGGTATTTACAATGAAAACACGTGTTTATGATACCACATAGTTCCCAATATTTTGTGCAATGCTCGAGTGTGACACTGCATCAATAGGTTTTCTAACTAGCTTCAAGTTAATTGATAATAATTTTGAGAATATACCAGTACATTTGAAAATGAGTAGGACCAGTTGTACTGACAGTCAAACTGACAATGTCAAACCGACAGTGTTATATTTAGGTCCTGTAATAAAACAGATAAATGTTCTATGTCTCTTAGAAAAGAAGTTAATGAATCACCATCAACTTGATTGGAAATATTATAATTCAAGATTCCCTATTATTTCTACTTATGCACATCCTTCCTTGAAGGGTTATATTTACATTATTTACTAGGTATACATTAACTGACAGTTCATCCTATTAGTAGTTGAGTAAGCTTTTGTGACAGGTTCAACTACCTCAAAAGTATTTAAGCCAATTCATAGTTTTATCTCTGATTATTCAGTGAGGAGACACAAGATTTAAATTAAATTAACAAAGATTCATCCACGTTTTTAACATTCAGTAACTGCATACACACTGATTGTAATTATAGCTCTCTGCAATTATACAATCACTGCCATTATCTAAGACAGCCACTGCATTCATAAATAAAATTTCACTAGAAATTGACCTAACAACTATACATCTACATTCAGGCTTAAACGACAAATTTAAATATTAAATGAACTATACTGTTTATCTGTTAACCAATACTAACTTAGTTTACATATCCATACCTGAGACAGTTGTTTTTGAATTTGTTATAACTTGATAGAGTGATAAGTCCTCCCCATCCTGGAGCTAATGAGAAAAATATCTGCACAGCAGCATCACACCACACCTGGAGATATGAATATGAAAAATATAAATATACAAATATTTTAATACTTACTGTTTAGGGCTAGAATGTTTTTAGATCCACTACCCCAACAAATTTCTTATTGGCCCAACAAAAAATTGTCTACCCCCGAAACATTTACTAGTCCGAGCAAACCTGCACAGGATTAGAGAATGCCAGATTCACAGAATTTGTGTGATAAAGACAATTATTACATGTTTTCTATTTGCAATCTATATCACACTATAAGTATACAAACTATTCAATAAATCACAATATGTACAAGCATATAATTCATTCAGTAAATCACAATATGTATACAACCCATTCACTAAATCACATAAATACATATATAACTCGTTAAAAAAAAAACACACACAAAAACACACTACGTCTGATATCAGTGGTGTTTCTAGGACTTAGCCAATGTGGAGCAGCTTCCCCTTAAATTAAAAAAAGG
The DNA here is from genome assembly GCA_025642065.1 of Paralvinella palmiformis. Taxonomy (NCBI): domain Eukaryota; kingdom Metazoa; phylum Annelida; class Polychaeta; order Terebellida; family Alvinellidae; genus Paralvinella; species Paralvinella palmiformis. Next base: position 116,013 of record JAODUP010000434.1, on the reverse strand, counting down.
TGAGAGATTGTAATTTAACATGGGCACTTGGCAAGCACCAATGGTATGATAACCATTTAGGGGTATGGACACATACTCTCCAAGAACATTTTAACTGAAAATGATATTTGCAGCCTATTTGAAACAGTTAATCCACACAACACCTACAATATTGCATTCAGTGGTCTTATTCTGCACTCTGTGGTGCAGCTGGAATTTTGCTTTTTGTGCCATACATAAAAATACCACGGAAATCCTGCAAAAGTGCAGCCTAGAAGCAATACTGTCATCTCAAAGCAGAAAAAGCACAAGAGTAGTTCTCACAAATGCCTGCATTGCAAAAAAATATTTGAACACATATGTTGACCACGATGGTATCACTAGGTTGTAGCAGTAGATGAGACTGAATAACAGCACCCTGGATGGTAATATTTATAGGAATATTTTTGAAAGTTCACAAAAACTGGAAATAATGTGTGACATTTGCTGTCAACTATTTAACTGCTCGATCTGTTTTAAGAAACTCAGCACAAACTGATGAAAAGCTCAGAAACAAGAACTATTGCGACCACATAATTGATATTCTGTAATTAACGTCTGAATTAGAAAAAATATTCCAGACCTCCAGGTGTGTATATGTCTAAGTGCATGTGTGTATCAGTCATTGAGTCCATCTGTTATTCAGCTGATAAGTCTCCCTTCCTCTCTATACTAAAACATAATGTCCAGTAAAATATACAAAAACACATATAACAATACGCTAAAATCAATAGTTACCTGGGCCTTTAGCAGTTTGGACCATTTAGGTGTGAAGAAGTAGGCAATTCCATCGATGGATCCTGGAAGTGTTACACTCCTCACCAACAAGATCAGAAGTACAAGGTATGGAAAGGTGGATGTGAAGTAAACAGCCTAAAATGTAAACAGAGAAACTAATAAATTAGCATCATTTCTTCTTCTTTTTAACATTATTGTGTCACTGAATTCAAAAGCCATCTTACATTTGTCTGAGATGCTGGCCACAAAGACATCAACTCTTAAAGAGGATGGAATAAGCCCAACAGGAATGTTTGTCCCTATCTTGAACCAATCTTAACCTGTTCTAAATTTGAACTAGCATGGTATATCAAGACTATGTCCCAGTAATTTTCTTCTATGATCGAAGTTTTCTTTTACAGGCATAATATTTATTCACAGGCTTTTTTATTCTAAGTGGATTTTTTTCATCGGCAAAATTCTTCCAGAATATTTTCTGATTTTGTAAATTTCAAGGACATTTCCAGGACCTGGAAAATGAATAATTTTCCAGGAAGCGTGGGAACCCTGTTCATAGCTAGGTAAAGCTATGATACAAGTTGATGCTTTACAGTGGTTAAGATATTTTTTAGTACTACATAAGGGTCATATAATCTGGGATTTGTTGTATAGTCCTTGGAAATTCATTTCTGGGTCCACATGGTTTCAAACAGACATTAGTTGCTAAGAGGTGCAGATACCAAGGTATGTATGCTTCATATTCTAATTACCTTTAGTTATTAAAGAACTAAATTTACAAATAGAAAAATTCCAAGAATGTTTTGTGGGTAATGCATAAACTAAAGATACATAATTGCTGATTGGCTGGAGAACAATGTATTCTGGACCAATCAGCAATAAGATCAGAAAAACATAAATTAAGGTAGAATTACAGCATTTCTGCAAAACTGTGGCTCATTGACACAATTTATTAAGTGAATGGGACACACTTAAAATTTGATTCTTACTAGAAACCCAAGGGATGTGTCATCTGTCAAATAAAGCCTACAGCCCGATCATATGATCTTGTCTCAGCTATATCTCCCTGTTTAGAGCAGTGTGAGGCTGAAGAAATCATTGACTGGTTGACTCATTCCATTAATACTATCCCCATTTAATACTCACTACATTTTAACAGGAAAATTCCACAGTGTGATGAGATCAATTGATACTTACCCTGCCTGATGTCTTTATACCCTTGATCATACAGACACAGACCAGGATCCATGACAAGAGCAGACAGAGAACAAGCTGCCACCTCATAGAACCAATATCATCCACTCCAGATGAAATATTCAGAACACGGTAACTGTAGGAAAGATGTAAAAGAATACATTTAATATTAATGTGCCTCTTAATAGATTGTATACTGAACCCAATTCATGTGGCGGGTGTCTGGGACCCTCATCCCAGACCATAACATACTACAGCGTTTGTTTCATGTGCAACTTACTGAATGGGTAAGCCAAATGCATCACCCTAAATATAACCAATCTATGAATCAATATGCAAAGTTTGTCTGATGCAAACCGAACGTGATAATCTACCAAACAAAATTTACGTAATTGCATATTTGTGGTGTAACCAGCCTGCTACGCAATCAGGAAGCATGCTTTTTGGCTATGCTTTTGTTGTGGGCTGTACTTTTAATCTCATGTGACTATCCAAATTAAACTGGCTGCCACTGCCCACATTTATCGATTTGACGCAATATTTACATCATGCCAGGCGATTGTTACCAGTTGGATCACAGTGATTTTCAGCCATTCCTTCCTAAAATTGTTGCAAATATCGTTTATCACGTAAATCTGTAAGGTTTACTGAACTTGTGTTTCATGCAAAATGGTGAATGAACCATAATATAGCAACGCCAATCTTTTCCTCACTACATCTTTTTCCGCAGCGTAAACAAATCAAATTAAAATCAATTTCCCCCACTTGAACTATCACCTAGGTTATCTAGTCACCTAGTGGATACTCTAAAAAATCTAATAATTGTCTAAATACAACCAAAATGAAAACGAAATTACTTCTGCAAATTATATAATTACATTCAATGTATAAATGGACACCTAGGCTTATTATAAGAATTCAAGAACAAATACCTTTTCAAGAGTTGTCAAAGGTTTATGTCTGAAAATGAAACTATTCAAAGATTTTTAGGCACCTGTGAAAAAAAATTCAAAATTCAAGGGTTTTAAAGGGTTTTCGGGGATATGTGCGAACCTTGTTTTAAATGTAAAGGCTTTAGAGTTGAATAAGGCATTATATAAAAAAACTATTCTTATTATTATTATTATTACTACTCCTATACACACACCCAAATCACGCCTCAAACCTAGCCCATGTTAAACCATAAATCCAAACTAATAATCCCATGCTTCAACAATGTTTGTGCGTGCAACTGAATGTACATGTTTCTACACAAATGCACATAAGTGGCTGTTCAAGTGTATGATAGAGGACATGCATATGAAATGACATGTGTACATGTACATACCAAAAATAATTCGGGAAATACAAAATGGGTATGATGAGTTAACACATGACACCAACCAAAGAGTATGCATCAGAACAGACCACATTCAAGTTTATGATAGAAATCAATGAGCTGAACAAATATGCGAGATCTTGGTGATTAAACATAAAATAATGATTTATGGTCTGAAAATTGTTTTTCATGGTTTCTTGGGTAACCAAAAATTTAAATGAGATGAGTTGATTATTGTTATTTAGCCTTGACGCTAATCAGGCCTGGGCCATAGCATCCAAGGGGACTCCTTACATAAATATCTCCTAAACAGAGCTGCGAGTTAGATTTGAACTCACAACCTAAGATTTTGCACAATGTGGGGTAGAAATCTTCGAAGTAAGAAAATAGCCTTCAAAGTTGACACAAAATATTTAAACCTGTTGTGATATCTGATTTGTTAGTGATAGTTTCAAAATCAATGACATAGTTACTGGCATTTTCGGCTTTGTTTTAAGGAAATCAAGTGTAATACTCAGAACAGCTCTACAAAAATACACGAAACAGATTTAGTTAGATGATAACAAGGGTGGCAATCAATAAAAAAAATCTAGAGTCACTTTACGGAAAATTCTCAAAATTGATGAATTCAAGCTTTAAAAAAAAAAATCAGCATTTAAATTAAGGAAAATCAATTTTACTGACTTCTAACTAATTTTGTTAAGATGGGTCACATTTTATTACTATAGACTCACTTGAAGAACTCCTCAGCAGGGCTAACAGTCTTCTGTGGAACAGTCAAGTTCATAGCTGGGTCTGTAGACAATTCATAGCCCAATGATAGGGTTTGGTTCAGCATTTTCAGGCCTGGCAAACTGGCTAGGTCTGTCCTGTTCAGCATCACACACGTACCATTGACAATGGTACCAGCATGTTTATGACAATTCTCCAATTCAGTCCTTCCTATCACTACACTGCATGCTGTAAGAAATACAAAGCCACATCTAAATATGACACAGCTCATATTTATATAAATACCATTAAAAAAATTGGAAAGCCACATTATGAGTAACAAAAAGCTGTCCAGTCTCTATTTTATACATATGTAGCATTTTATATTTTGTAATAGGTAGGATAAATCACAGTGAGGTAAAGTGAAAGATGAAAGAGGCTTCTGACTCTTTGGCGAACCCCTTTATCAAGTTAAGTCATGCAGATGCCAAATCGGATTGTGTAATACCTTCATAATAACATATAAATTTGTTATCTTGCTATGGAGTTTCTGTTCATGTCTTTTTGTAATAAATAACTTCTGGAAAAATGCATGTCACAAAAGCTTAGTAACAACACTGCCAGACTTGAGAGAGAAGCTCCTCAATTCAAACCTGGTTGAACAAGATAGAGTATCATATTTCTGTGCTAAAAATATGACAGCAGCTACATATCCCATAACTAGGGTGATGCTTTCAATAGTGCATTTCATATGAGAAGGTGGAATTACAAATACAAGAATACAGTAAAAAAAAATGCTAATCTCTATTAGAAGCTAACTTTAAAAAGGGAATATTACCACTTATAATATGTCATATTTGAAAGAGTCACATCAACTTAAAAACAACTGACAATTAATTATATTCAGGTTGCTTCTACTGAGTATACTCTATAGATTATCTGTTGAGATATGGCCAGCATGGCTGAAGTCATCTTTAAAATATGGAGACTGTGACATGCCATATATACCAAACAATAAATAGTGAATGGAATCAAAGAAATGGGCATTATAAATATGAATATGATTAGACATCAGAAAGGTCATGTTAACAAACTGTACTGACATAAATAACCACAACCATGTCGACTCTCACATAACAAGTATCTGTTTTTGTGTCACGGTGACTGAACACAGCTAATGAAACAGGGGTGTTTTACTTGTCAAACAAGCAGCATAGTTACTGTACAGCTCACCTGGCGTGTTCCACTCGTTGTCACAGGTTTGCCATGGCAACACTTTAGTAAATGATGAAAACAGGAAGTAGAACGTCCATGCTATGATCATGTTATAGTATATGGAGACGAGAAATGATACCATAAACATGGCATATCCAATACCTAGAAAATAAATAACAGAACAGATAATCAGTAACAAGTATATATGTACACAAATACACACACACACACAGACACACAAACAAATGTGTGTATGTGTGTGTGTGATAGCATTTAATGGTAGCTAACTAGCATTACCTATTGTTATTGTTAGAGTTCTTATAGCTCTCAGTAGTTTCTTTTTAATGAACACACACACACATTAGTGTTTTAGCTGTGTATGATAAGGCACAGGCACAGAGAATCTCGAACCGTGAATTCAAACTCTGGACGTTTCTTCAGGGGACTGAATCCAGAGTGGTGACTTTTCTTGCTGAGACATGTATAATGTCTCACCTGTCCCTAAACCGCCAAGCAAAATCAAAATACGAATCACCTACAGCCGTGGAGTTTGGGTCAGATTACGGCAGTAGTGAGAAAGTTTAGCTTAATTATCTAAGCAGCCCTATTTATAGCTATTTTTCAATTGCTGTATCTTTCTTCAAAAGATGATGATGACGATTGATGTTTTACGGCCACTTTTGTGCACAAGGTAGGCTAAACGGGCCGAGCGACCTCCAAAGGTAATGAGACGAAGTGAAAGACAAACAACTTCAGATATGCCCACGCCGGGATTCGAAGACGGGTGGTAGTGATCTGTGGTCCAACACGCTACCGCTAGACCACGGAGGCGCCCTGTATCTTTCTTCAAAGCAATACTATATAAACTGTAACCCAATTGTCACTGTCTTGAAAGATCAGTTTTTACAATGGGCAGGTATCAAGAAGTGACTACTATTAAAACTGCTTAATTGCTATTAAAAGAATGACATCTGCGCTGAAGCAGACCGTATTAGCGCGTCATAGCTTCGATACTGTTTGAACTATGTTATAATTTTCAAACCTGACCTAATTTCTGCTATCTAACTATTGTAGTTCTTAAATGTTATTTATGACAAGCAGATTAGAGCTAATCTTGAATGTCATAGTACAAACTGGAGATAACTGGACCTAGGAAAGATAATCCTATTCCCATATATAACCAAAGTGAATTTTATATGCAACTAAAGTTGTTATATAAAACACACCAACCGCGAGAGTTGTGTCTAATGCCACTGCTCGAGATGCGATGCAGTGTTTCTATTCCTGAGTCAGGAATACTTATAATGCTTTAAGAGCGTACTGTACCCGCTACAGTCATTTAAATGCTGTATAACCAGGCCAGACACCTAAACGGCGTCCTTCTAAAGACGCAAATAGTACAGCTCTAAATCAACTTTTCTTCAATGCGGGGACCGGGAAATATAGTCTCCACACATAGAAAATCGAACTATGCAACAACCGCAGCATAATATGCCTTGTGATATTTGCTGGAGGGTCAACTACCTCATAAACATACAAATCCAATAAATACAACGTTACATTGGCGCTTTAGCAGACCATTATGGCTGAATTGCCATTCTATATATTAACATTTTCAAATCAGACCTAATGTCTGCTATACAAACTTTAAATATAATATAGGGTTTTATTACATATACAACTAAAGTTGTTATATAAAACACACCAACCACACGAGCTGTGTCCAATGCCACCGCTCAAGATGCGATGCAGTGTTTCTATTCCTGAGTCAGGAGTACATGCTTTAACATGCAAACGCACAAACAAACACATTAGTGTGTGTGTTCGTTTGTGTGTGTGTTGGCAAAATATTCTAACTAAATAGATAAGATACCATATGTACTCGTGTATAACTCAGACTTTTTATACTCCAAAATCGACGCCAAAATCGAGTGCATCTTATACATGGGTCAGACTAAAAGAGAAAGTAATATTTGGCATAATTTAGGGGGAAATACAATAATATTGTTTTTCAACCTTAATAATGAATATATAAACATAATTATTAGGTGTGTTTTCTCTGTAGTCTTTCGAAGCCAAACTTAATTGTGATAACAGCCATGATTATTTAATCAGATGGTCTAATTAGTTACGTGATCACAAAGACTTGTCATTAGATCCCTTTCCTCCCTGTACTATCAGAGATATGTGAGGTGCGTAATTGAATGAACTGGTAAATGAGGCCACACAAAGAACGACCATAGAAGCCACATCAAAGGAAAACGATTACAGCAAACAATGTGTTAATTACTTCGAAAGCTATCACATGGGAACTACTAATAAATTACTTCAAACAGTATTACAGAAACGAGCGCACAGCAGCAGACAACCTGAAGCGGCCGTTGTTACCCATTGTCACACAGTGGATGAAAACGGCCTGGGATTAAATCAACCCCGCCATCATTAACAAATCGTTCAAGAAGTGCTCTATCAGCAATGATTTAGAATTAGATGCCATGGAAGATGATATATTGTGGGCTGAAAGGCATGATAAATCTGGCACTGACTCTGACATGTATGATGACACACAAACAGATACAATAGATGTTCAGTGAAGAGAGTGATGCTGATGAATTTTTGGATTTTGAATGAATATTGCTGGTTTAGTGCAACTTATATGTAGGTTCGACTCCAGGGGGGCTTACTGGACCTAAAAACAGGTGTGTCTTAATTAATTAAATGTGAGTGTGACTTATACGTGAGTATATATGGTATACACACATGATAAAATAACACCAATTATGGTCCTACTTTTACAAATATTTAAGATACCGGTAATTATAGAATTGTCTTCCAAGGATTTAGAGTAAAATGCCACTTTAATTATTTTTAGGTGTAAATCATGAAAATCCATTGATTTTACATGTTTATTGTTTTAAACATATCACTATTAGTGGCCAAAGCAGCAACGTTAGCTTTCTACTACAGGATACTCAGAGAATAAAGAGATTTGGACTATTAAATTCAACATTGCAGTACACCTAATCACAATGGATTAGTGATTTATTGATTATATTGAGTTCGCCCATTTCCTTGCTAAAATTTGTCATGCTTAAATGGCAGGAGTCAAAGTTCTCAGCTAGTAATCCTTAAATATCATCCCAGTAGATGCACCATTTACAATAGACACCATTTCCAGAACTGTCATTTCTGCCTGCTGTGCAGAAGAAATAGGATTCTGCTGGCAGAAATCCAATCCAATTTTAGATTCTGCACTGTATACTATACTTAGGTTCAAAGCAATTTATGAACAGGCATTTACTGAAATCGCAATTAACTGCATTGCATCGGGACAGATATGGTACATTATATCGCGTCTTATTATCATCACTGTTCATCTATCACGATAGTGACCTACTGATAAACAAGTACTTGTGCACTAAGCAGAACCAGCGTAATCCGGAAGTGTTTTGGACCACCAACAGAGTAGAGGTGAACAAGTTCTGACATCATTAAATCATAAGCGCAAGAAAATATGCTAGCACACTGGAGCCATTTTGTGGTCATACGATGGTAAGAAAACTTGTATAACAGATGATTGATGTTTTATGGCCACTTTTGTGCACAAGGTAGGGTAAATGGGCCGAGCAACCTCGAAAGATAATGAGGTGAAGTCAAAGATGAAACAATCTTCAGATATGCCCATGCCCAGATTCAAACACGGGTGGTAGTGATCTGTAGTCCAACACGACTTGTATATAACAAATGACACAACTTAAATCTAGTTCTCTCTTCAGACTTTATGGAATGTAAATAACATTGATGATAAAAACATTAAAGGATGATATGCACCAACTAGCTTGACATTTTAAAACCTCTACATACAACACAGCTCATTGCTTGTATCAAGCAGGATGTCAGTAAAACATGTTTGAAAATAAATCACATGGTTGACACAAAGTATAAAAACACATTATCTCAAGGTTAGTCAATAAGATAACATAAATCAGCTAATAATAAATCACTGTAGAGTCAGTTACTTCAAGAAAAACAAGGCAATTAATGGAATGTTTTTTTCTTTAGGTCTGTTAATTATAATCCAAAACAGAGAAGCACAACCAAAAATGCTTCAGAAAAATATTAACTGACAGACAAACATTATTAATAAATCAGTCCTGAAGGAAAAGCAATTATATTTCAATGGACATTGTTACAGTACTGTTTCACAGTACCATGTACTGGTACATTAGGTCAGCAGAAAGGACTACAGTGTACTAAATCTTATGGTGCAGACCACCCATCACCATCATTCTCAATATTATATAACAGTTATTAGTACCTTGAAAGAGAGGGACTGCCTTCCATATGGATACCACACCACAACTAGCATACTGTCCAAAGGCCGTCTCCAAGAAAAACAGAGGAATACCTGTCACTACGAGCATCAAGAGGAATGGAAAGACAAATGCTCCTGCAAGTAAACATAAAAAGCAAAAGGTAAAAAACTACTTGACATGGTTGGACTGTTTTAAATGAAGACGTCTTAAGTCTTTCTACACACAACTCAAACAACAAATGTACTATTCATGTCATGAATGGAAAAATGATTTAATGTAATATTATGATGCTAACAGCATTTCCACTTAGGAAACTAATCCAGACGTTCCAAACAATCCCTTTAGACAATTGTACACTGTACTGAACTCGAACAGAATGCAGCAATATTATATTCAACATAGGTTACCACTAACAAAACAAAAAAAACACACACACACACAAAAACACAGACAGACTGGTAGACAAGTAGCCAAAACAGTCTGACAGTCTTCAAACTACAACAGACTCATCTCTGGGCTACTTAATGGTCTCTAACAATCATAGAAAAAAATCTCAGACAATTTTATTAATCTTTGTCTATAGGTATCATATTCTGTATAACATTAACAGGACAAGCCAAACTTTCTGAGTGTTAGTTAAAAAGAGTCGTATATTATCCTGGAAGGCCAAACAGAGGTGGACAATTGTTGGTTTGTTAGCCTCAGCACTGGTCAGACATGGCACATATGGCTGAAGGGCAACTACTTAGGGAAACATCCCACAAACACAGGTGTGAGCCAGATTCACACCCACAACCTGAAATATTGCACCACAGTGCTCTAACCATTGGACTGTGACGAAATGTTATTTAAAATATTAAAAAGTAAAAGCAGTGGGAAAAAATAACAAATGGTTTATATTTGAAAATTTATTTCAGCCTTTGGTCTAAACAGTTAACATTTTTAACACAGTATAGCCTGACAATAAATATTAAATAGGATGTTCGCTACATGCCACTGTAGCTAAGTTATTTCATCTACAAGACTGTGTGTACAATTTGAAGTGGATTTTTTTTACAGATTAGCTTATACACATTAGCTTATATACATTATCACTCGGGAATGGATTTTGATCCAAAACCCACGAGAAGCACATCCATGCTGATAAAGGTGTGTTTAAAAATTATTCTTTTAATAAGATGTTAGAAGTGAATTTAATAATTTAGAAGTATCGCATAACAAGATAAATAATATTAAGCCATTTTCTACTTTAAGATGGCTTGTTTAAAATTTGAACATGCCAAATGGATGTGAACAGACATTTAAAGTTTAAATGTCTATTCACATCCAGTTGTTTTCATCCAGTATATGCTTACTGTGGGTGTTACCTAGTTAATGCCCTGAATGATAACTTTTCTTTAGCACTTTCAAGTAAAAATTCAATAAATGACCATTTTCCACAATCAGTAAGCTAGTGCTAGTAGCTGAGGAAGTATTTACATAAAATGATTATTTAGGGTTGCCTCATTGTAGTTTTATCTTATGACACTTTGGATGATACAATGAGCCAATTCTAAATTCTGAACTGACAGAGGAGATTACTAAACAGCATCAATTCACACATGGCAATAAATACAGTTTTATCCTTCATACTCATCAACCAGTAGACATGCTGTAATAGTCAAACCATCAATTCCCCATTAAAATGCTGACCCTGAACGTTTCTTCAAAATATTTTCAGTAATGAGATGAGAAGGTAGCTAACCAAGATTTCTTCACCCTAGGTGAGACCCAATATTAGAAATATTTTAAGGTCATATTCTGAGAATGGCACCAGTATTCACACACGCACGCACTATCACACAGCTAAACCACTCACCTCCTCCGTTCTTATAGCATTGGTAGGGAAACCTCCAGACATTACCGAGACCAACGGCATAAGACAAACAAGACAGGATGAAGTCCAGCTTCCCTGTCCAGTTTCCACGGACAGTGTTCTCATCTTGGTCGCTGACATAGCTCGATGCAGGCTCTATTGATGGCTCATCTGTATCAGCCTTCTTAGCATCACTACAAACCTGATAGTTGTTAGACATAACTGGGGATAGTTTATAGGTGAGCTGTCAGATTTGGTGCACAACAGTCAAATGACGAGGAATTGATAAAACCTCTAACAAGCTGCTGCTTTGTGACAGACTGCTGACAAACTTGGTGTCTGATCAGACAGCTAACAAAATTGATGGAGGCTCGTCACACAGCTAATAAACAGCTGGTTGGTTGATCACACCATGGATTGTCTACTGCTTGATTTGTCACACAGCTGTTCAATTTTCAGTTGTCCCTGGCATGTTCATGCAGAAGATGAAATTCATCAAACTGGATATTCCAATATCCTTTTAATGAGGTGATATTGATTCCAGTACAGAGACAGCAGATGCAGACAGTGGCACAATATAGCCATACACAAATTCACTATCTTCTATGTTGCTGATTGTCAGAAGTTGTATTAGTTACAATGACAACAGGCTGGTACAAGGGGAATTCACACGGCAATCTGAAATATATAAAAACAACATGCAACATTGATATAAATCAGTGCACAAACTTGCATTAAATGAAAACAAAAATTATGTTTAGCATGGCTCATAGCATAGTCCTTGACTGTTCATTGGTATGTACTTCTGTGGTGCACCAAAAAAATCTCAATGCTATTACTAGTAGTAGCTGCAAGTACAAGTGTTAATACCATATTGTGTGTTGTGTTCTGCCGAGTCTGCCAAAGAAATTGGTTTTTGAATGATAGCCATACACCATAGTAGACTTTTACAGGAAAAAAACTATTGTGAATAACATGAGCTCTCTAGAAAAAGACATCTAAACCCACACACCAATACTTACATTACTGCATAGTAACTGTTACAGCATCTAATATACACACTCATATTTAATGTTGAAACTAGACAAGAGCAAAGCAATGTTGGTGTCTCATGAACACTGTCTTTTTTTATAAATGTCATAAGTAAGACACACTCTTATTAATAGTTAAAAACAATTAATTTCAGCTGGAATACCATTCCACAAGTGATAACAATAATATGTGTATGATCTGATCTGGCCACAAGTTAAATTAACCCTAAATAGTGATATTAATAAATCTTATCCCTAAAAGTACATTTTGTATGTTTATGTCAAAATACCCGTGTTCACAAAAACAGAACTGGGTATGTCCATAGTAAAGTGCCATTTTGTGTATTTTTAGGAATGTATAATATACAAAAGCAATATTTATCTGGACAGTCATGTTGGTTATTTAATTTTTAAGGTTAAATTATAACTAAGACAATATCAACCCTTAAACTTATTAAAACCCAAGAACATATCATAAAATAAATACAATGTCCATATTAAATTGTACACAAAATGTGTGACGTTACATTGTTCATAATGCGTGAACTCAAGTAACATTCGCCTGTCCAATCTGGTTACATGAGTTCTATCACCAATTTTTCAATATATTATGAGGTACCAGAAGATTTTATGTTCATCAGTTGTGCCACAACAACAAATTAAGTTTCGTCTGTCTTTGTTACGTGAATGACAGATGAATTTTTGGCATGCATTTTGATCCGGAAGCTTTACCAGTATTATGACCTAGTTTGTGAGGACTATTTTTGTGCCAGATGAGATCAAACCCACATGGAATCAGTATCATCTGAAGGTAAGAGGGTTGTCAGTTCATCAAAGTTACATGAGTAACACGTAGAAAATTATGCAAAACTTATGAATGTGTAATTTTATTTTCACTAATTCTTACTTCATAACTATGCATGGTGTTATTTATACTCAATATCTGAGCCCTATAGAAGGCTATATATTATACATATCCAAGCCCAACAGAATGCTAAATATTGCAAGTATCCAAACCAAATATAAGGTTATATGTTATACGGATCCGAGCCCAATAGAACTTAGAAGGCTGTATATTGTAAGTAACCCAGTTCAATTCCCAAAATGATGATCAAGACCTTTTTCAGATCAACTGGACAAGGGCAGAGTATTGACAAAAGCAGCAAAACGTATTAGAAAGCTAAGGGCTTCTCTCACAGCAGAAGAGAGACTGTTGTACAATACATGTTTTATATATGAACTTATGAAGATGTATAGAAAGAAAGCTGAACAGAACAAACCTGAGAATGCTGCAAGCAAGAACGTATGAGAAGATACAGAATATCCCTTCAAACAACAATCGTCATCCCAACCAACAGTACTCACTCGCAGAGAAAAGAAAAACATTACTGAAAAGCAAGAAACACAAAAGAGGAAGTGGCGGGAAGACAAATTAAACTACAGAAGTAGACAAAACTCTCAGCAGAAAAGAAGAACATGTGAAAGAAATACAGAACTAAAAAGAATGAAGACAGCAGCAATTTGTAAGCACAAGCATTCATGCAATGATATAGGTGAACATGTTTCAAAGAAGTACAAGCCATCTTCAGAGCTTTTGTCACCGCTTGCACAGCAAAAAGCTGCATCAAGAGCAAAGAAAGGCCTTCCATAGAACAAAAACAAGAGGGATGCCATACTATATCTTCTTTAAAAAAGAAGAAGATATACATGACATTGAGAACAGAGTAGCTGAGCCATATATCAATATTGGGCATACAATGATTCGTGCAATCAAACCATCCAAATGAAGAAACATCCCAGTTGCAGTAGCCACCAAAATTTAAAAGAGATATGGACAGATGAAGATATCTGCCAATGTGTTAAATGTCAGATATAACACAATGTTGGCAATGTCTCAACTTGATCTAAATGACGCATCCATGAATATCCACAGGAAGAGAAAGGATGCATTGTCTGATGCAGTGAAAAAGTCAGTTCATGATTTCTATTTGAAACCTTCCATTTCGACGGAGCAACCAGGGAAGAAGACAGTGAGCAAAAAAAAACTGGGAAGCAGCTACATGTACTACAACCCAGCTTGCAACAAACATACCAACAGTTCAAAGAACAGATCGGTAACACCATCGGGTTTTCTAATTCTTGCAGTGCCTGTGCACTTATGCTATTAATATAGAGAATAAGCTAAAAATATGGAATGCGTCAATTAGGTAAGAACAAGTTGCAGATTAAGAACAAGTATCATCTGATGGATATGACACTGTGCAAGCATCCTGATGGAGAGAAATGCCACTACTTGAAATGCACTGATCGAAACTGCAACCTTTATCCAAGAATTTATCTCTACTCGGCTTTCGCGTACAGATCAATTTGGTCTGCTGGTTTAATGGATAAAACGGGAATATACAGAGATATCATGCCTCAAAACCAAGGACAAAAGTCAGACAATAACAACTGTCAACACAGCAAGTACAGACATTACTGGAACAAAGACGGTGAAGGCAGCAAAGGGAAATACATTGAAGAAAACAAAGGGAAACACACTGAAGACAACAACAACAGCAAAGGGGAAAACATCACTGAAAACAAAGGGAAAGACACTGAAGACAGCAACAACGGCAAAGGGGAAGAAATCATTGAAAACAAAGGGAAAGACATTGAAGACAGCAAAAAAACAATAAAGGGGAAGACATTGAAATTTTATCCAACATCCCACCAAAGAATGCCATCTTACTCATTGATTATTCTGAAAACTTCAAGTGTGAATTTCAATCATCTGTTCAGAGCACACACTGGTGGAAGCCGCAGGTGACACTCTTTCCTGCTATAGTATGGTATGTCTATCCACAGGACAGTGTTGTGTCACCTGATCATGTTTATGTCTCAGATTAGTATTAGTTCAAATACATGTATGTATCCTGTGCGTACATGACATTGTAAGACTTTATATTAAATAGGTTTTCATGTTGTTCAGTGTTTGTCATTTCCATGTATTGCAAATTTATTTTATAGAATTAATATAATATATATAATAAATAAGTCTAACAAAACGAACAGAGAATGTGAACTTATATAACATGGACAGTGAACTTACATAACACAGATATACTAGGACAAAAACTCACATAACAAGGACAATCACTTGGATCAAACTCACATAACATGGACATATCTCGTTTGTGAGTTACACTTTTTAAATCATCAACTTTACCCTGTCAAATGCTAAATAAATATGTTTTTTTTTAAAATAAAACAATTAAAATAACATGTTTTTAACAAAAATAAATCAAAATACATAGAAAAATCCCATGTTTTTATAAAGCATAAAACGTCACCCCAAAATGGCACTTTATTGTGGACATACCAAACTGTAATCATCAAACCATCTAAAACTCAAAGAGTTGACAAAAGAATAAATGTGACTATTCAATGATAACACCAACGAAGATGTAGACAATTAACTAATATACCAGTTCTCAGATCCAAAATGTGAACTATAAATTTGCACTTATAAATTATTGGTTAACACTGGGCCAATCTTAGGGTGTTCTCTCTCACAGAAATCGAACAACTTATCATGGAACCTAGGATAGTGACATTCCTCAAACTTATTCTTTTACCATTCTCATTATTTCTGTCCAACAAAATTCTAAATATCAAATCATTTAGACACATGTAATGGATGAGCATAGGATGTCTTGTCTAGATCAGAATACAGAGCTTATGAGAATAAGCTAACAAAACTTTCTCATTTTTGTATTAAACAGGGACCTGCAGAATTGTTTTTATAGTTTAGTCCCCACACTGGTTAAACCTAGTACAGTGGTGAGCCCCCCCCCAGGAAATATCCCTCAAACATAGCTGAATTGAATTTGAAGGCTAATCTTAATGTTGATGGCACAGTACTCTAATCACTCTGCTTATGAGACCTAGTTACAGTCATGGGTCAATTCGAATTTTGGAATTGATGGGCAATTCCAAAATTGGAATTGCTTATTTAGAAACAAAATGGAATTGATAAATTTGGAATTGGAATGGCTCAGTTGCCAGATCCTGACAAACATTTGCTGGGGGGAGCTGTCTCAACCTCAGGGCTAGGTCAATCACTGGTGCTCCAGCCCCTAGATCTATCCAGATATATACATGTAGAAAGAAATTCCACTTTTCCCAAAACCAATATCAACCAAATTTTTTTAAAGATCGAAAAGGTCAGTTAGAAAGACATGTAAACAAGATAAGATAAGTGACTCAGACCAGCCGTCATTCGCTGGGACAAGTTGTGATAAATGGCATTGGCAGATATCCACATGTGTGCGGGATCATGTTTGTCATCTTTGCTGCTCACTGTTGACCAGCAGGGAAAACATGCCAGTACAAATGCAAATAATGTCTGAATATATATTTCTATACGAGACCTTGCTAAACTGCCTCTGACAGTCCCCCTGAGTGGCGTGTGGTTTGACAGGCTGATAGATCAACAACACTGAAAACTTTTGTAATAATCCGCCAGTTACTGGCAATTATCAAAACTTGTATGCAATTGACTACTGTTTTTCGATGGAATACCATTTAAGATAATAGAAATTGTACTTCCTTTTCTTTTTAAGTGCATGTTATTGATGTTACCAGGTGATTAATAATTGTAAACAAACGCGGTTGTCTGCCATCTCCCATAGGCCTATATACTTTCCATTATAAACAGGGCCACAGTAATATTCTTAGTAAAACTCCGGTTTTCAGATTCATGTTTTTCCATATATGTGGAGCCACTGGTGAGAACAAAGACAGATATCTGCCTATATATTCCATACTAGATCTAAATCGTAGGATCTGTATGTCTTTTTCAAAGTCTCTCATTAGCCTACCTCACTGTCACTAATTTTTATCTAATTGTCTATCACACATCTAATATGATATATATTTATATAAAGGATATTGATTTTATCACAAAGACACTATCAAACATTGCTAATCAATTTCATCTTTGCCAGTGATACATGCCAACTGTAATAGCTTTAGACAAATCTAATTTCAATTTGGTTGAAGCTAAAAAAACATTCATGTTTATACCAAATATGTTTTACTAACTAAGAGTGAATTAAGTTCTTTAGTCATATACAGGGCATATTGCCAAGGGATTACTCTCTAGGGAAACAAATTCCACACATGAACTGGAACCCAAAATCTGGAGGTTTGCAACAGTGCTCTAACCACTGCACCATTAAAATGCCCTCACTAAAACAGATATTGATTTTCACTGTTGATGTACCCATTTCAGAACTTGCCATTTGTTTTGGTGTTAATTTAATACGTCGGTATGATTTATACCATAATATACAATTATTTATTGCAGCATTAATTTTAATTCTCACTGTTCGTGGACAATTTGAATAATGGTTGGTGTTAATATGACAATCAGTTTTCCCAAAATGGGGTAGAAATCTTAGCTTAAAACATACAGCCTATGACAGATATTGTTAGAACGTATATAAGTAAATTAACATGAAATTTGATTCACACCCATTTCCTGGCTGTTGAACTGATTAATCTTGTCCAGCAGGAGGGATCTTTTTTACAGCCAATTTAATTAACCAAGATTATCAGACAAAATCACAAGTCATGTGGCCAAGAAATGCAGATCCCTTCATTTTGTTTGTAGTATTACACAACCTGTTGATATAAATTAACAAAATCCCAATATCATGAAAGCGTGAGAAAAAATATATATAAAAGTAATTTAATAACAATCTGGCATGTTTTATTTCCACAAGAAATTGATCACAAAATAATTAAATAGTAGTTGTATAGAAACAATGAATCCTATTATCTGAATGCTCAAAAGCTAGTTGCTGTGCTCAAACCACATGATCAAAATCTTTCAATGCCCTTCATAATCCATCACTTTTTATCCAAATGCATTATTATTTTTAAGAGTCAAACAAATGTTGTGTAAAGAAAGTAATAACAATTTTGAAATAAACTGGTATAACAGATTAGAATTATAGAAAGTATGATTTACTTACTGAGTTAGGTATCGTAGCACATACATTTGGTAGTATTCTTCCCATATGTGTAAATAAACATTGCAGTTTGTGAACAAACTGAATACCTGAAGACGAATATACATACACAAACATAGTTCCTTCTTTTTTATCATCTAGATATTCTGCATTTCACTGTATACCAAGACTTGTTTTATGGTCGCTGTTATATTAATACATATGCTTCTATAAGTTTAATAGTGGCACCATCTCTTACAATAAAACTATTTATATGAAAAAGGTTGTCTCTCCACAACAAGCATTTCAGTATAAGCATATGCCCAGGAGGGAAATACAAACCAGAGAGAGAGAGAGAGAGAGAGAGAGAGAGAGAGAGAGAGAGAGACAAACATGCAAATACACACACTCAACACACACTGAAAAGGGCACAGTGACCATACTGTTAATGATTGATAAAATCAAAGTGTGTGTTTTCTAACTAAAAGTGGTACACTGACTAACTCACCAAGCCATGAGCATATTCCAATTAAGCAGTAAGGACATTGCAATGGGTGCATTTAGATCACATAACCAAATAAAAAATAAATAGCATGAAAGGAAAATATCATGTAGTGACCACCCTCAGGGTATTTCGGCTCCATATTTCCATACTGCTCCCCTGTGAGTGGTGGGGGAGGAGATTTCTCAACCACTCCAGCTGATTAAGCGACAGCCTGGGGATTCTCCCCGAACAACAAAACCAAAATCATGTATGAAATAGATCTTAATTGTTGTTTATAAGATTATTAGAACATTATTACCACAGAACCTACAGAATCTCAGAAACTGGTAAGAATGCAAACATAATATTATATCTGAAGATTCATGAAACATTTTTATAAATTTAATATTAATGGTTTCATCAATTTCTGGGACAAGTTTACATTTATTAAAACTGCATTATCCTTTGAGAAATGAAGTTCTACTGCAAGCATAATCAATTAGTTGTATTCTTTTTGCTCTGAATCAATCAGTCCTTCCAGTGTAAGTGTTAAAATTGTAACTTACCTATACACCATTATTATGATTATACTAATTACTATTTATAGGCATTAACCCATCATTAGGGACTTATATAATTCTAATATCCATGCATTTGACACAAATGTCAAACACAGATTGAATTACGGGGTAAGCCCATTCACAGTTTGATGTACACATGGCTTAATGTAAATGTTTAGATCTACGCGGTACACAATGTGAATGTCTGACACATCCAAGCTTCAACCCTTGTGAGCATTGGAATGCCGTCATTTGTGATACAGGCCGTAATTATATCACTCACACAATCATATTTATGCATACAAGTACTATAGAGATATAGTTACCTTAACCAGTCCAATATTTCATGTGGCATGTGATTTACACCAGATGTGGCTTAATATCGCCGACCACAAAAAAACGGAGCCTGCGAAAGTGCGAACGAAACTGGAGACAATGACATTTTGACAGAATATTCTGGTGGGTAATCACGCGCCATTGGGCATACTTACAGCATTTACATGATCCATATATAATACCATTTGTATGCAGATGGACAGATCTTGGTATAACCATATGAAGATGCCAAAAATCATTAAACATGATTTTTATGACCAACCATGTGCACCACTCCGTCTATCTCTATTGCTACATCTTTGATATAATCGCTAGATGGCGCAATTGGATGCTATATTTGCATATTCATGATGATGACGTTTTGCGTGCGTCGATGGCGTTGCCATAACAAATTCAAATAGGACTACAAATAAACTACATGCAGTCTTGAGTAGTAGTAATAACAGAGAGCTTAAATATAGTTATATATAGTCTTTGGTAATAACACAAACCCGCGTGGACACACACACATATAATATATATATATATATATATAATGTTGATAACGTTAGCTTTTTATCATTCGTTCTAGCAGTTTCAGCTATTTATTTAGATTTCAGTCGACAGCGATAGGTAACCTAACCTAACATAGGATGTAATTCATGAGAATATACTAAATTCAGAAATAATTTATAAATGGGAAATAATTTTTCGGTGTTAATTAATTCGATCAAGGGTTTGCGCGGATCAACGGCGCAACTTCGGTTCCGAAGATAATTAAATGTATAATGATGATGATGATGATTTACGGCCACTTTTGTGCACAAGGTAGGCTATCAGCATTGTTGTCCGGTAGACCCTGCATAGTCACCTGGTCCAATCAGCACCGACTTGGCTGAGTCGAGAACAATCGCCCACTAAAACTCCTGGTTTGGTTGGTTTTGTTGTTCGGGGAGAATCCCCAGGCTGTCGCTTAATCAGCACAGCCTCTATGTTGGAGTGGTCGAGAAACCTCCTCCCCCACCACTCACAGGGGAGCAGTACGGAAAGACGGAGCCGAAATACCCTGAGGGTGGTCACTACCAGAGTGTTTTACGTCCTCAGGGGGTTTTTAACGTCCCCCTTTATTTTAAATAATTCAGTGGAGACGGCAGCGCCATTTAACGTGGTCAGTCAACCACGATGTAGTGAGCCGAGAAATTAATCCCTGGAAAAGTTTCGACCTCTTACGGGGTTCGAACCTGCGACCGTTGGCACCAAGTGCCGGGTGCTTAACCACTAGGCCACCGGAGCTCACTGGAGAAAAAAAAACTCCTCCCACACATCTAAACAGGTATATAAAGGGGTAATCAGGTCCCCCCCCCAGCACAATCAGCGTGTTGTCCAGTGGAGACTCGCATGTCCCTTGATCCAATCTCCGCTGACTTGGCTGTACCATTACAAACATTCACTAACAAAGCTTTCATACATTCAACCCACAACACGAAAACATTAATAGAGTACAAACCCAACCAAACCCCGCGGCTCTGATATCTACACACGTGCGATCCTAACAACCGGCCGGCCACAAATCCCCAAGCGGCACGGAACGGGTGACTACCAACTTCTTTCGCACATCAATAAATCGGAGATCTATTATGTAACTGTTTTATTATCATACATTTAATATAATAATTATAAATACCAAGCAAATCCCATAACGTTTTGGTACTGCTGTACACAGTGCACTAGAATGGAAATCGCCTTATTTATTATTCAGTAACGCGCAAAATCTGTCCCTCCCATGAAATAATTAAGTCACTCACTCTCGCATTACAATTGCCATTAGACACAAACAAATAGACTTACTCGATCTTTATTGACCTATAATAATATAGGAATTATTGTACACATTTCAATGGTGATGATGATGAACACGATTGGCGTTTTACGGCCACTTTTGCGCACATGGTAGGTTAGATGGGCCGAATGACATCCAAAGGTAATAAAGCGAGGTCAAAGATGAAACAATCTTCAGATATTCCCACGCCGAGATTCGAACACGGGTGGTAGTAATCTGTGGTTCAACATGCTACCGCTAGACCACGGAGGCCCCCTGTACACATTTATTTTGAGTATATTAACTAATATACAGACTTTCATTGCACTAATAACTCTGTTTCGGGGCCTATTATTAGAAAATAATACCCTGGTTGTTTGGCTTATTAATTTACAAACACAGAGTCTACTTGTATTTATTAAAACTAAATGTCATGTTATGTATTAATCCACAATTAACGCCACCATTTATCAGAGGTCACATGTTGAACCCAAAGGTGATATTCAGACAGCTTACAAAACAATGAAAATATCAATTAAGTTTTCCAACTAATTAGACCTATAGTTATTTGACCGTAAGAAACGAGAAGGTGTAAATTATTCAGCGATGTTGACAAATATTGACGTCAAGGCGGTTGGGCACCTAGCTGCACATGTCCATTATGAAAATGAAATTACGAAAGAAAACTATATACTGAAATTCTGTATGAAGACTGTTTTGTACTCTTATAAAAAGAAGCATCTACCGATCTGTCAAATTTATGTAAAAGAAACAACAACCCAGATAGCATGTCGTTGTTGGATCGCTGGCGGTCTGCCATCTATCACACCGTCGGTCCACCGGCGATATCAGCCTTGTCTTGTTGAAGTTTGGGGTAGAAACCCCTGGCTGTCGCGATATCAGCCGGAGGTCCGGCGTAATTTTGTCCAACGGTTCAACGTTGTTTCAACAGCGACACGTACACCAATTATTCAGTCCAACATCGGCAAACCAATCAGTCGACCCAATGGTGGCCCAACAGCGACATATGAGCGGCTAAACCAATGATGCCACTCCAAGTATTCCAACTCACAAATTCAAACAATTAACATGTTCGGTTTTTTAAAGTTTTTTTTTTCATTAAAAGTATAATTTCAGATGTTTTAATGAGTTCGTCTGCATCAACTTCTTTCATTGAAGACCTCGATATTTGCTGCCTCTAACAACATGGAACATTTATTGAGTTAAATATATTAAATGCATATATTTTAATATATATATTTTCCAAAATAAAATGAAATGTATTATTCTGACAAAACACAACTCACAATCACAAATAGGCTTGTTTGAAATTAGATTGGCTTTAACTTTGATATAATTCGGATTTTATAGCTAATAATCAGTAGAATACTAGCTGGTGTCTAATATTGGTGTCTTTTCGAAGGTACATATATATATACTCCATGGTATTCGGACATTTAGCCAACGGACATTTAGCCAATATTTGCAGGGGGAACATTTAGCCAACATTCAATTTTTTAAATCTTACATATACATGTGTTGTTTATGGATGTTGCAAATATATATAGGCCTAACTTTAGATATAATGTTAGCAACATAATTATTATTGCTGCTTTTTGTACAATTTGTATATTTATATTAATGCATTCTGCTTTCTCCGTTATTATACATAAATATAAATAATGATATGCAACATACAATATGTCAGGGTTGGGAGGTTTATTACACAGACGTTATTAACACCGTTAATTAACGGTTATTAACATCATGTAAAAATATTTTTACAGTTTTTTTACACTGACTTTTAAATAACTCAATTTAAATAAAATGCAGCTATAAAATAGTAAATGATAATAATATAGCAATATCTACTACAACATGACTGTAATATATACAATAAGTAACACAGCAATTGAGTTAACAGACTAATAACAGACTAATCCACATTTGTATGATAACCCAATATCCAGTCTAGTTGTCCCCTTCACTAACTACTTAACTATATCTGGCATGTGGGTTATTACTACTTGTATATACCGTAGATAATCTACTAGTCTCATAAAAAAGATGTGACTTCATAACCCAGGTGACATATCATACTGTTAAAAGTGTCCATCTTTCCGTATTGCTCCCCCGTGAGCAGTGGGGGAGGAAGTTTCTCAGGTGTAGGACAGTTGCTCACCCGGACAGTTGCTCATTAGACAGTTGCTCACCCGGAAACTTGCTCACCAAGCAAATAAAAAAGTGGACACCTGCTCACCCATGAATGTTTATTGAGAAAAAATGCACATAATTATATTAATAAAATAATCTCATTAAAATAATAATTATTTAATTTAAACTATTAATCAGAGTTGACAGGTTTAACCACACCCTCTGCCTTAAACTCAGGTTTAATCCGGATTAAGATAAACCCCCTAAAGTGGGTTAAAGCGGGTTAAAGCGGGTTTCTCAACCACTCCAACATAGAGCCTGGGGGTTCTCCCCGAAGAACAAAACAAACAAACATAGTGTTAAAATGTGACTTCGTACAATGAATTGAATAAAATTCAATTGCATACACTATGGCGCTTGAATATAACAGCTGTGAACTATATGTAACATCCGTAATTACAAGTTTTAGAATATGAGACATCATTTTGTGTTTGTTACATTCGTAAGCTGAATTACAAAAATACAATTACATACACTATTTTGTATTTATTGAAACAACTATATTTATATAGCGAAAACTCACATAAACATAATCAATTTTTTTTGAATGTTGGCTATAAATTTCCCCCTGCAAATAATGGCTAAATGTCCGTTGGCTAAATATCCCGGATTCATACTCCATATCACATACACATACACACATTCGACATTATTTTTTGCGAGCGCAGAAAAACCCACATTCGTTTTTATTTATATTCATATGATTACTGAGTCTGATGCTGGGCCTTTAAGGGCTATTAATGTCTCAGTTCATACCTAAACGATAATTATATAGATACAGAAATATTGATATATAATCAACAATGAGTCCCTGAAATTATATGTATTTGTCGATTTTATATCTTCAGACTGAACTACATTCTGAAACATTCACAGCAAAGTGTTGCACTGAAACTTTGTTGATAATTTATCCATTTAACTCCAAAACTAACAATATTTGGCACGTCTAAATTAACTTTTTATTGTTATTTAAGTGAGCTCCGGTGGTTTAGCGATTATAAGCACGTTGGCCTTTATGCCAAGTGTCACAGCTTCGATCCCATCAAGAGGTCGAAACTTTCCCAGGGATTAATTTCTCGGCTCACAACTTCGTGGGTGAATGACCACGTTAAATGGCGCTGCTGTCTCTACTGATTTAATTATAAAAAAGGGAACAATAAATACCCCCTGAGGACGTAATGCACTCTGACAGTAACAACCATCGGGGTATTTCGGCTGCATCTTTCCGTACTGCTCCCCTGTGAGTGGTGAGGAAATCCAGATATGAACAACCATGAACTTACAATAAAGGGACCACACGTACACTGGAAATAAGTGCGCGCACTTTCGTGCGCTCTCACTGCTTCATGATCATAGATCGTGAAACGAAAGAAAATAAAATAAAATAATCTAAACTGGCAACTAATTTTCTACTATCTATATATTATATCTAATGTGAACCGCATTATATCTAATGTAAATCGCATAAATATTAGAGCAAATAAAAAAAGTATTACCATTATTAAACAGGTTACGTCATAAGAAATAAAATCATGGTTTATTTAATCCATCTCAGAATTCTCCAATCAAACACCGAGGCGATCAGATAGCGCACTGACAGCAAACCTCTATGTTGTAGGTTCGAATCCGGTTATATCTGTGTGAGTGGGATATGTTTCGCTATGGTGGTTCCACTCTGCCATATGCCCATAGTGTGACCAGGGCCGAAGATAAAAGAACTAGAGTCAACTCAATCCCACTAAGACACTGCATGAATGGGACTTGGTAGCAAATTAATTCCACACCATTTTACATAATACAACATATTCAAATACGCCTAACACCTATTAACGCATCTTGCATTGTGTGATTCCGTTCAGACGTTCTGTTGTTGTGAATTTCCACATGTCAGTGTCAATATTATTTAGGAACTATTATCAATACATTACACTGCAATACGTGTATAAATAATATATGCTTATAGTTTACTGTTTCATGCATTAACGTGATGTCAAGACAGACAGCTAGAGGTGTTGACCCGAGGAAAGTGGTTAGTATACAAAACGTAATGTTTATAAACACTGATGACTGAAAGACATCTCAGACCTGGCACCTGTTAGTGTTAGTCACTTAGTGTCACTGTCAAACACTTCAAACCGCCATAATATTTCATAATAATATTAAGAGGATGATATAATCTAAGGCTAAGCATAACGGCATGTTTATTTATACCACAGTATAAGCGTAAACTTGGTTATGTTTAGGTTTGGTTAGGTTTCAGGAGTGAAAATGTAACACTAGTCTAATAGGTTAAGAGACGAATCATGTTACATGATATAGTGGTCTAGATCTTCCTGCATTCATGGACACAACTTGTTCTACTAACCATCATCACGTTGACCACACACGCTATTTTCACGAAAATTATAAACGCAGGTGTGTTATAGAGGTGTAACAAACACTGAAGTTCATTTAGCTTGCTATTAGAGTCTATACCACTATTTTCTCAATTTATTTGGAGTCAATTGGAATTATTTAACCAGTGAAGCTGCCTAAGTGGTCGCCTCCTGAGATCATCTGCTACTTGCCACATTAAGTAGAGCACAGCTGATAGTATTTAAATAGTGTGAAAATGACAATCCCATTGATCTGTAATAGGGTTATAATATGTATCTAAACGAATAAAGTATTAATGTTTCATCTTAGCTGCAAGTTTATAACATTATATGTGGATTCATTCATAAATTATTGCATTTTGTGCTTTGCAGCTAGCTATATTTCCATCTGTCAAACGAGGTACAATAATATGATAGTTTCAGAGTTGCCAACCATTACGATTTCTGCGGAATCATTACGATTTTCTGTTGTTCATAATGCCATTACACCCATACTCTGAAAACTACAATAAATCTGCCTTTTTCCTGTAATAGTTCCACATGGTGCAGTTCTGTCACTGTCTTAGCCGCACACAGCTTGCTTGCTTGTATTTCGGGGAGTATTCTCAGGCTGTCGCTTGTTCAGCACAGCGTTTGTGGTGCTCATCACATGGCATTTGCTCTAGACGGTATGGCTTGAAAGCCTTTGCTGCGCCAGTTAATCTGAATGGTGCATTTTTTCAAGGGGGCCCTGAATTTTGTGGGGGTTATGTATTTTACCTATGTAGGAGACCCTCTCTCTCATACAATGAAAAAATATGGCAGTGGTCCAGGGCCGGAAAAATTGGTAGCCCAGACCCCAGGGATGTGTGGATTTTGAGGCAAGATATGCGGTAGTCTCTTGTTCGTTTATCATAGAATGATTTTCCGCTGATTTGGAGCTCTTCGCAGGGGAAATTGGCACTGTTCCCTATTGTAGGCTGGATTTTGAACTGATTTTCAGCAGAAAATGGGTTGTGATAAAAGACAAATATTTATCATCCAATAGTTTCCTGATTTGAAATAATGCCAAAATAATCTGCTGTAACCATTTCAGGCGTCATATTTATAAATATTTACTCAATATAAGAATCATGCTTGAAGGATGGGAGAGATTTGGGTGAACTGGTGATCTTGGCTGGTAAACGTCCATTTTGTATTATGATGGTCACTTGACTCAAATACTCTCTCCTGATTGGTCAGTTGTCTTTGTTTACAGTAAATAATAACACATGGTCTTGTTTATTTGGTGGATTTCTCTGTCCCTTTCATGTTTATTAGTTTGATCAATGTGTTTTTTTTGGTATTTTATGTTAATTTTATGATAATAAATAATACATCAATCCTATGAAGATTTTAGTATAGTGTAGAATATATAGGGTAATCATGTACTGAAAGTGCAGACTTGTGCATGATGACTTAATTGTTATTAAATGTGGGAAAAAAGAATACTTATGATCTTAAATTGTTTTGATATTGATAAATTACATGGTTTTATTATGCATTGCGCCAAAATTATTACTCTTTCCAATTTTCAAATGTTGGCAGCTATGTAGTTTTAGTCAATTATTTCTCACAGATTAGACATTTAAATTAAAGACAAAGCATAGAGAACATCCCAGATATATTTTTTACACTTATATCAAAATAAATGTTATGAGTTCCGGTGAACTAGCAGTTAAGCACGTTGCACTTTGTGCTAAGGGCAAAGGATTTAGTGAACTCTATTACAT
Organism: Paralvinella palmiformis; assembly: GCA_025642065.1. NCBI lineage: Eukaryota > Metazoa > Annelida > Polychaeta > Terebellida > Alvinellidae > Paralvinella > Paralvinella palmiformis. The sequence continues at coordinate 88,106 of JAODUP010000434.1, read as the reverse complement.
ATAGTACATAAATTATTAGTAATAACAGATCTGCCACAAATGAATACATTAAGCAGCAAGTTCTCTTTAGCCACTGCCTTATGGGCTCATATAGTATGTCAAACTCCTCCAGGCCGATGGTCACCTTGATCAGCCTGAAGTATATCTCCTGAAGGCTGCTTACTTCTTTGGCTCATCGCCCGTTGAAGCCCATGTCACAAGTTATGACAGCGTTGTGATCAGCACAGTGATGTCAGTCAGTTCACTGAGGATCATTCTGTAAATATGCCAACATCCTTCAGTGCTCGAATGTACAACAGCACAAAACTCCAGTCGTTGATGGCCAATGATGATGAGTCTATTGTGCACAGGACGAACATCACTGCATGTTGGCTGAGAAGAGGAAGACTATCAAGCTGTTCAAGTCAAAATGGTGTAAGACAACCGAGAGGTGATACTTCAGGCTCTCACCGAGAAAACATTCGCAGTGACAGTGTCTTATAAAAACATCCACCAGATCAACGAGTTCCGTGAACAGAAAATAATGGACACCATGAGTACGAAGGACTCCAGCAGGAGAAAAATGTGATCTGATACAGTGATATTGTCATCTGATTGCTGTGATTCTGGCAATTAGTCTGAAGTAAAGGATAGTTTCGGCCCATGCTACTGCTAGTGTACATGGTGAATGTTATCATCGCACACCCGTGAAGTACGAAACAGGCGATGAATCTGTTCTTTTCTATTTGTTCTTGATCACCTTGTTTATTTGCAGCAGTACACGTGAGTTCAGCAGTATCCTATCCAACACGCTATAGGTGTGCATCTTCCGCATGATGAATGTGTTCCCATTACACCTCAAACCATATATAGTTCGCATTCCGGATTCACATCCCAGTTCGGCAGGGTATAGAGTTTGATTATGTTCACAGTGGAGGCAGCGTATTCAGTTGAGTGGTAGGCCAGTGTAGGTCAGTGGTATTCTTCAGCATCACTTCGGTCAGACTCTTGTCCTTGTGCAGTTTCAAGTCTCCGTTCCTGGCCCACTACAGTTTGGCTGCTTCACCAACTTGAGGCATAACTGGCAACTCCCCAGATTCATGTCCTGGCTGACCCAACCCATTTATCCATGGGGTGGGATTGTCATTCAATTAATAGTGTTTCAGGTCATCCACATGGACTGTGAAAGGTGACACATGAGTTTTTTTTTGGTAGTTGAAATCCCCTACTACTTTTATCACAAGGAAAATATGGGAAATTTATCATGATTGATGTTTGGTGGGTATAATCGCAAAACTCACTCACTGACACTGAAGGATCATATCTTGGCCAGCGCATCATAGTGATACTTCTGTCTTTCGGCTACCATAGCCAGGTGTGCCATAGAATGCTCAACATTTTCTGTCATAGAAGCCCTCACCCATTCTGCATATTCTACTCGACATTTGGGGGGTGGGTCATCTTCTGGTCATGAGTACATCAAATCAACTTGAAGCGTATTTTAACTAATACTTGTATAAGAGACATAAACATGACCAGGTGGCACAACACTGATCACTGTCTATATACAATATTTCCATGGGTATTCACTCACAAGCTGATTCATATCTCAGATTGGTCCCCCCCCTGATGTATCAGACTAAAAAGCTATATTGGATTGTTATGTACTTTGGATGAAATATGTGAACTGATGCAAACAAATTTATAGATCATTAAAAATGAAAGGAAAAAAGGAGATCTTCTCATAAGAATTTCTGGTTCCTGTAACAAATGTGATATTCATGAATGAGATAACTCTCCTCATCTGTTTTCCAACATTTTCGGCCATCTTTTTAGAGGATTGTTGGAAATAAATAACAATGAGGGGGCACACAGATGAAATCTGGAAAAAGGTCAATAATAAAAATTGATCTAAACTTTTTAAACAGATTGATTTTATAATCCAATATGATGTATACAGATATATGAATCTTCACATGATATATATTAAATGGAATGCATGGACTAACCATTCATGAATGCACTAAATAATCATTAAATGTACAATATTATATCATATGGTATGTATTTGAGTTTCATAGGAATAATCTATAGCATGGTTATCATTAAAGTTCCACATCAAGTCCAAGTGAGGTAATTAAGTGGCAAGAAATAGCAGTCTGTTAAATCCCATACAGTGTAGCTCCCGTCTGGGGTTAAAAGTGTAGAAAATAAGTGATCCATGTATATCAACTCAGAAAACTGTGATTTCTATAATAGGTTATAAAGAATTAAATATTCTTCATTATGCAATCACCACCAGAACCGAAACTAAACCAGATTAACTGATGCATATTTGAACACCTTAAAACAATTTTAATACATTTTCAAATTTATTTATGACCATTAACATGAATAGTAATTTGAGCATGTTAATTAAGTCAGTAACCAACCAGTCCATTAAACAGTAACAATGGTAAACAAACTAGCTTTGAACTGTCTCGGAAAAAACTCATTATAATCAACATCTTCTGAACCATTAACTGTCTTAACTTAGGCAAACAAACCATTCATTTAATTAATATATATATATATATATATATATATGTGTGTGTGTATCTTACCTCTTAAGATAAATTATTCAATGAATATATCTTAATATCTTAACTCCAAAGGTAAACTATTCAATTATGTCTTACAGCAGCAGGAAATATCTCGGTGCCATGCTTTACAAGCACATGGTCCCCTACTTTCAATTTTTTTAATCTAAGTGTGTATGGGGGAAACAATTAGTTTGGTGCAGAGCATCCAAAAAGTATTTTAGAAAAGTTTAAACATATTCAATATGAAAGACTAAATTTATAAACATATTGTACATATAAATGTAATGATTATTGGATACTGACAACATAAAAGTTATGTCCAGGAATAAGTTGTTGGAAAATCAAGGGTATTTTCTGGGTTAGTCAGCTATTTGGATAATCTCTTGTGGGAATATCACAATAAATAGGGATTACATTTTGGCAGTGAACACAGATTTAGCATAAATTTAAGTTTTGTTTGGCATATCTGTGATACAAAGTAGTACAAATTTGGATAATTATTGAGTTTGGTACAGCTTACAAAAGATGTCTTAAAACTAAATATTTCTCAATTACGTAACTTTCTCCTTGGTTACGTAAGTTCATATGTCTGTGTTACATAAGTTTATGATGTACATAATTTACTTGGGTGTCCTGTTATGTGAGTTACAAATAAAAATAAAATTACAAAATGTATTTCCTTATTTCACATTCAAATATTGAGTAATAATACCATGCATAGTTATGAAGTAAGAATTAGTGAGAATAAAATTACATCAGTTTTGCACCATTTTCTCTGTGTTACTCATGTAACTTTGATGGACTGACAACCCTCTTCCCATCAGATAATGCTGATTCCATGCTGGTTTGATCTCATCTGGCACAAAAATAGTCCTCACTGTTATATAGTTTGTGGGAAAACAAACTAGATATAGTTCTGCTAAAACTTTTGGATCAACACACATTCCAAAAATTCATCTGTGATTCACGTAACGAAGACAGACGAAACTTAATTTGTTATTTATTACCAAAATACTAAAATCCTTACAAGTAGTTACTGATATATAAGATGTTTGTGTTGTGTCACACTTTGTGGACATGAAATATTCTGATACCTCATAATATATCGAAAAATTGGTGATAGAACTCACGTAACCAGATTGGACAGACGCATGTTACCTGAGTTCAAGCATTATGAACAATGTAATGTCACACATTTTGTGTAAAATTTAGTGTAGACATTGTATTTATTTTTTGATATATTCATGGATTTTAATAAGTTTAACAGCTGATTTTGTCTCAGTTATAATTTAACACAGTTAGTTATTTAACAATTGCAAAATTAAATAACCAACATTACTGTACAGATAAATATTGCTTTTGTAAGTTATACATTTCTAAAAATACACAGAATGGCACTTTATTGTGGACAGCCCCAGGAATATTTCTGTCACCAGAACATCGGCTACACTCATTGCTTGATATTTGGGGAGCGTAAAAGCTTCGTTTCATTTGGTGAAATAATCGCTTGTTCCCCCATCTATTTCAATCTGAAAACTCCAAATATCTATCGCCATTCTTTCCATAGGGGAGCCTGCTGGCTCTTGGTGTAACTTGTGATGCCGACGACCTTCGCGCCAGTTACGAAATTGTCACGGCTGACATTCTTGACACCAATGTTTGACATTTGTCATCAAATCCGGCCACCAGAATCGTCGCCTCACATTGAAGTTAGTTTTACACACTCCCAGGTGTCCAGCGGTCCATTTTTTACATAGATGTTGAATGATTTCCTTGTGCAAGGGCTTAGGAGTTACTAGTCTGAGGCATTCCTCCAGTTCACCATCTAAGGAACATTGTCTATTCAAGTTCTGACCATAATGACAGGCATGAACGGACCAGTGTCGGCCTTCTGCTGTTACATTTTTTCACAAGTGATGTTCGCCAGCTATCACCCATCCCAGTACCTTAGAAATAACAGGGTCTTCCCCTCAGGCCCTATGCTTGATCGTCAGCAACCATGTTAGTCCACCAGGATCAGTCTGCATCAGCCTGAGTTGGCATACCATAGACATAGTGATGGAAATGTTTTATGGTGTGCCAACTCAGGTGCAGACTGATCATGGTGCACTCACATTGTTGCTGAGTTTCAAAACGCAGGATCTAATTACCAAGGATCACAGATTTGATTCCATCAAAAGGTCAAAACCTTTCCATGGAGTAATTTCTCAGTTCACAATATCATGGGTGGCTGACCATGTTTAAATGGTGCTGGCGACTCCACTGAATTAATTTTTAAAAGGAGGACATTAAAGATCCTGTCAGAATGTAATACACTCTGGCAGTGACCATTCTCAGTATTTCGGCTCCATATTTCCATAAAGCTCCCCTGTGAGTTAGTGGGGAGGAGATATGAATAACTACTCAATAAAAAGGAACTGTATTGGAAATAAATGCTTGCACTTTCGTGTGCTATCCCTGTTTCATGATCATAAATCATGACACGAAAGATATCAATCAGTGACTGGAGTACCCAATTAGTGCCAACACATCAGATTTCATTCTGGAGGTCAATAACAACAACATGTTATCAAACCCAACCTACCATCATACCTTTAATGAAGTACATGTGTCCGTGAATGCAAGTATGTTTGTGCTTCAGTTGATGTACTTTGAATGAGGCTGCAGAGCGACCTGTTTACTATCCTCACTTCTAGAAACTTGAATGGTGAATTGTGGGATATTAAAACCACTACACCTAGAATAGAGGACAGTTTGGTCGTTTGTAGGTAATTGGTCTACAGTTATATGATAATGAATATGGCTTCAGACTCAGTCTGTTATTAGGCTCATTTAATATCTTTTTATTACAGTTATTAAAACATGTTATTGTCGAAGTTTCATTTCATATTATAAAATAAACAAGTTTGTTTATGTGTTATTGCATATATATATATATATATATATATATATATATATATATATATATATATATTTAATCAAGATTATTATGTAATATATCGATGTTAAACATAGAATATAAAATACATATTATGCCAAAATAATATATGCCTGAATAATAATATATTGTGTGTTATGATAAGTAATATGTAGTATTGCCTCTTTGTCTTCATGGGTAGAGGATGAGTCTATAATTTACCTATGGCTATGGTCATTCTGTGTGGGAGGTCGCAGGTTTGCGCCTCGGCTGTGGCACTATAGTGGAGGAGTTTTTCATCCAACCAGGCAACTGGCAAGGTTTTCTCTACTGAATATGCCATATATTCTAAATTTATTTAGAATTAGTCTCTGTGGAGAAGCTATGAATTACAGACCTTATGCGTCTCCCTTATTTGAGGTTGCGAGGCACATTAAAAACTGCCATTTTGGCCATTATTATTATTTCAATAGGTCACATTATATGATGATATATTTATAGTACATACATGCTACAGTATATTTAAATGTCTGAAAACAGATCCTTAGTGTCACTTGCTGTACCACTCTAGCTCAACATATTTTGTGTTAGATTGAAGATTGTATATTAGTCTGGCTGGCGCCTGTAATATAAATTTAATTCATAGTTCCTATAGTCACATTTTTATTTACAGTGCTTAAAATAATGGGAGGGGGGGGGGGTTGATAGTTAGTTAACAATGTACCTGGACTATGAGTTTGCCCAACCTCTGTTCTAGGTTCCCCACTGACTTTGATATTTATTTAGGATATTGGCACAATAGCAGTTTTGTAATTATTAACCTATGATAATATAAATGCACAGTAAAGTTCGATTAATTGGTATGGTATTATCAGTATGTCTCACTGGTATGTACTTTTGAATCAGATTACTTAGATACAGTGGTGCTAGTCAATTTAGTACTTAGAATGTGTGAAACAGGATTTTTTTATAATGATCTAAAACATACAGGAAGTCTGTGCAGCTGGAACATGACTGCTGTTATATGTTACCTTTTTGTGAGTGTGTGTTACCAGACATACAGCACAGTTCTGCACTGACTGTAGGCGATTTGTCAGAGAGGCAGGGTTATTATAGTAATAATTATATAACAATGCATAGCCGTAGTCCAGTCAAGAAATTATGAGGGCTTGGATTAAAGTCTTTTACACATAAGCCCTAAGTTTCTTATTTGATAATAACAGAACTAACATATAGAATTTACCTGCTTCTCCATTCCTAGAATATCATACAATATAACCCTTAGAATCGCACAAACTACCTCAATGACGAGATCCTCAGTTTTCTTCACCTGATCCTTGGCTCAGGGTTCCCACGCATTCTGGAAAACCTAGAAAATCACAAATGTCTTTGGATTTTACAAAACCAGGAAACGTCCTGGAAATTATATTCCTTGTGAACAAATCCACTTAAGACAAAATAGTCTGTGAATAAATATTATGCCTGTAGAAGAAAACTTCGATTGTGGAAGAAAAAGAGTACTGGTCCAGTCTTGATATCCCATTTTGGCGAAAATTTAAATAAAAGTGGCTGTATCAGACAGCTAGAAGGGGTGAGGAGGAGGCTGTACCATGGAAATGTCAATAAGCAATCATACATTGAATAAATATGATATGTTTTTCACGCAACGATGATTGTTTTTTTCTACAGCCACTTTTGTGCACATGGTAGGCTGAATGGGTGACCTATAAACGGTAATGAGGTGAAGTCAAGGATGAAACGACCTTCAGATATGCCCATGCCGAGATTCAAACACGGAGGAGCCCCACTTTAAACAAGGAAATATTGCAGTTACCTATTTATATTACTATATATTCTCTTGTTTAAGAAGTGTCTGAGATTGTGTTGGAAATGACATATTATATATAAGTAACCCCCAAAGGGCATAAATATCTGATTGAATTTATTGATGAACAAACCAAACTATCATTTGTGATAATGGAAGAAATGAACACTAACAGCTGTCTGTAGATGGACATGTCCTATTTTACCGAATATTACATGCCATATTTAATATATAACCTGAGATTCTGCTAGAACGATTCTCATGTAAACTTATCAAAAGTTCATTCAATGTCTGCTTAGTTTATATTTACATGAACATGTATTTTGGTGGGATAACTTTAGTCATCAAAAGACTGTCAAATATTACAAGGCAAAGATAAGCTTAATTTCCTTAGCCTCTAAATAAAGTCGATTTACTGTCACATTCATCTTTAAAATCAATTGTGGTGGTTTTTAAATGAACTTCAGTTAATCGTTTTTTTGATGTTAACATTATTATGTGTGTGGGGACTTCTGCTAATCATGAGCATCTATTGATTCATCTTGACTTAAATTAAGGTACATAATGCTACAGGTATAAATATATCATACATACGGTAGTCACACCATAGGAATTTTATTTGAATAAATTTTATAAGTGTTTTATGAATAATTCTTTCACTAAAATTTGATATGAAGAGGAATAGTGACAGTTTGAACATTTTTTAGCAACCCCTTTGTGTATGGTAGTTTGCCATTTAACATATACACAGGTTTGATCGAATTTCTTTTAAGCTTAAGGTGACCATAAACATAATTCATGTTATACACAAGTTCATCTTGTATAAGATTAAACACTGTATAGCTATTAAAGGTTTTCCTGAAGATGATTATTTGTGAAACTTCAATCAGTATAGTTGGATATGCTTTGAGTAGATGTTGGACATTCCTATATAATTGGTTGTACTGGTCCATCTAATGCTGACCTATTACTTGGCAAAGACAGGGGTATATCACCGTGTTGTGGAGAATGTTTGACCTAAATGAGATGGTTATGGCTCAAGAAGTACTGGTAATGCCTCCATATGTAAGAGTAACATTGTTTAGCTGTTATGATTCATCATTCCATTGATAGATCAGTGTTTACTATAGGAGGATGCTAGATACAAATATTGTACCATTTTATAATATGCCTATCACAAAGTTCCCACTATGAACAGTGTGAATGAGAAACATATTTGTATGTGTTTCATCTGAACACAGTTTCACCTTTGACATAAATCAGGCTGTCAAAAAATACTCATACTTGCTAAGTGGACTATCATTCTGAACATATAGGGACTTTATTCTTTGTTTTCTTTGTAACATATTCAGCCACTAGACAACTGGAGCTCACATTTCTATTTTCCTGGTAACTGATGTTTTGCCAATAATGATGATTGGATGTCACAAATTTACACCAATGATTCATGATTGATAATAAGATATTTGGTTTAAGGTGTTTACGTTTGTAATCTTATTAGCTAATGCCACAGAATTATAATTTTCTGTCTAATTTATACAAAATTTGAATTATATAACAGATAGTCAAAGAATTAATCTGACATGCAATTGTTTAATTGTCAGAATGGTTGTCCTTTTTGGGTTCCAAAGAGATTTATTTGATCAGATATGGGAATGTGCAACTTGCTAAGTCAAATATCCTGTTATTTAGCTGTTTAGAATTTATTAGTTATATATTTGGATGAATAAACTAAATTAGATGCACATGTGCTTTTGTGTTTTATTCTTGATATCTGTTCTGTGCATGTTATCTATTATTGTAGTATGTATGTATTAAATATCTTGTACAGTACAATGCCTTGTTGCGGCCACACCTGAATGATGGTCAGTGCCTATGATGCAGCCAGATTCTATGGTCCCAAGTATCAACCCGTGTGCCTCACCATGACATCACATATGTTTCTGACAGTTCTGCCTAACAGTTAAAATATTGACTGTTGTTTAATTACATGCGTAGACACAGAAACTTTCTGTATAAATGCTTCCACAATTTGAGAAATGGAATCATATAATTTTAGATATTTAGTGGACAATCACAAACACTAAATCTTTGAAAATGGCTATCACGTCATTCTTCAAAAAAATGGTTCAATAGTGTTACAAATATATACACAAGTATCACAATGCAATATACTTGCATAACATTATTGTTAATTTTATTATGTTTCCATGAATAAAACATGTGCTAGGCCTAATGTTTATTCTGGCATGGCTTAAATTTCAATAGCAAGCTTCTCAATGAAGTTAAATTTGGGTTGTCTTGTATTGCAGCCAGTCCTCAATTATGGCCACAAATCACTGGTCCCAATGATGACCGCAATACAGGTGTTGTTCTGTATATTAATTGGGTGAAACAAAATCAAACATGCTTCAGTAGCATGTTGTGAAATGTGTTTACATAGATCTCTCTGGAATGTGTAATGTTAAGCCCACTGTAAACATTTATTTTCCAAACATAAGCCCACTTCCTGTTTACAATATTATTTTTACAGAGTGGAGAACTCTTCACACTGACCTATGGTGCCTTGGTCTCTCAGCTTCTCAAAGACTATGAGAATGATGCTGAAGTCAATAAACAACTTGACAAAATGTAAGTAGTGTTTCTCTGCTATGAGATAAACCTGACTGATTGTTTGTTTTCATTGATTGGCATTTGTATAAATGCTATCTTTTCAGGGGTTATAACATAGGCATACGGTTAATTGAAGACTTTCTGGCGAGATCGAATGCTGGCAGATGCAACGACTTCAGAGAAACAGCTGATGCAATAGCTAAGGTGAGTTTAGTTATTTTTAGTTCCCTGGTCAGTTGAAAAATGATATAATATAATGGTCATATAGTGATAGGTCAGGTCAGAATTGCCTGTTTTTTCTTCTTTGATTATAAGTATACAAATGCGAAATACGAAAACTTTTAAATCTTTTTAGAAATCTGTTCACCAAACTAGAGATAAAAACTCCATAAATTTCACAGATAAACTCTCTTAGGTATGAATTAGAACGATCTATACAACAATAATGATATTAACTTGGGTTACCAAATTTTTGACAAACTAAACCTAAAGCTGTGGTTAATTAAAGGTTAACTTAATAAAATATATAACTTAGAGTAGCAAATTAGCCGGTGTTTTGTGAATTACAAAGGTGAATTAATATAATATGAATTTCTAGAAACACAAAATGATAAGAAAAGTACATGGGATATGCCGAATGAAAATGTACTAAAAAGAAAACAAATGTATAGAAATAAATGACTGTCAATGAATATACGATTATTAACCCTTTTAGTAAATTCATTGTGAATATTGGATCAGATTTAGGAAAAGGTATTATATTATAGATTATCATTGTATAAAAGCTTATGTGGTTATGATGATTTGAGTGTGGTTATTATTTGTATATTCAGGGCAATACGGAGTCTTTCACTTGCTTTTTTAATAAGTCTTCAGAAAAGGGCATATTGCTGGATGATATGAAAAATACAAAACGGCGATCCTTATGGAAAGATGTTATGTTATGATATTTATAATTCCCTTATTTGTCTAATTATTATCTTTTATCACCTTTAATTACCAAATGATCATAAGGATCATTATACAAGGTGTTAACATAAATCCTTACCATAAAAACTCAACTTATATGTGTGTCATATTTCATTGATTAGCGAAACAATCAAAATCACTGCTCAGAATTGAGACAAGTTTGTTTATTAAATAGAACATCAAAGTAATTATGAATGGAAGGAAATCAAAGATTACAGCGAACAGCTTTTGATCTTTTGCAGACCTTAGGATCAAAGTCCATATCTATATCCATGCAGGCCATTATATACCTGTAGGTTGTAGTCAGTAAACCACTAATAGCTGCTTGTAACCTGAAGAGACTGTCTATTCCCGTGGTCATTGGATGGGTGAAAACAGTGTATTACATAAGAAATGATGCACAAGTCCAGCTGCAAATTTTCCAGACATTTTTTTGGTCAATAAGGTGTGCATGTTATACATGAGTACAGGGTATACATGGAAGAATACGGTAGTTGAAAGATTATCTGTAATAAATAAGTCAATATGTTTTATACTATGGTATTAAATGTATAGCCAAGTTTGTTATAGGTAATGTTCTAAGAGGATGAATCTTAGGCCAAATTTATATTCTTCTGGTATTATTTTGATGACATATAAATTTGTAAACAGTAATGATTGCTGATAATATGAAATTTGCAGCACAGTGCCCTAACTACTGCATCAACTGGAATTCCCAGGAAATAAAAATTGATGCAAATCTAATCTGGTTTGATCATATTAACTTTGTTTCTAGATATATCTCTTCAAAAAGAAAGGAAACTTAAAGCCCAATAAATTTAAGTATTATACAGAGTCAAATGTATTTTATATAATATCATTATGGACTCATCAGATTGATACTACATTATCTGAATGAAGTTTGAATCAAGATTAATAGACCATTAATTTCAAATATAGTTTGAATTTTTTATACTGTTAATGTTAGCTTAAAAACCTTAATTAATCAGATAATAACATGTTGCCAGTGAATTCACAACAAAACATATATTTGCACATCCAAAATGAGAGTTACTGGTGTAGATTACAATTAGCATAGTATCAATCTTGTACAGAAGACCTGATCGTGATTAACAAATTGTTCTCCAAAGATTATATGACAATTACATCACAAGCTAGTCACGAGATATTTGCAACACTAAAGTGATGCTTCTGTTAATACAATAATAATCTTGCTATGTATATGGTTGAAGATTGGCTGAAAGTGAAACTGTACAACAAAGTATTATGAAAGAATTAGAAAGTATTTTGACAATCATTGTCAAAATACTTTCTAAATACAGTATATATTAATTAATGGAGTGCTATATTTAAGTTATATAGTAATATTACAGTTTTCCATAGGTAGCCCATTAGTGAAAATTCATTAGTGTTTTGTTTCTTTAATGGACTTTTGTCATCTGTATCACAAATCTCCTTTATGTTCCAAATTATTACTCTGCTATTTACAAGTGTTTTTATTCCATGTTTTTGTTTCAAGCTCAGTATTGTTGAACTAACAAAGTTTTACTATGTGTATATGAATTACAAACATCCTTTATGTTGTATGGTTACAACCATCACCTTGGTTCGAGATGTACATGTTTATTTTCAGTTTAAACCCGCTAACTTGTACTGTTTGATAACCCATTTTCTCTTTTATTAGCAAATATATCTATAGTTTAAATTTGACTGCGGTGACATATATTTCATGTACAATTTTTCCCTGCTGTTTATACTATTCAATCCAATTAATCCACCATGAATCCTTGGGGAGTAACAGTTTTCCCATAAGTACTCTCACCACTGAGCCATTTCTGTAATTTTATACAACACCTTTTTTATGACTTTATATTAGATTGAATCTTGTTCCATGGTATTCTTTGTGATTTTTGGGTGACCAGAATTCAGTACACGATCTGTTCACTTTTTTCCAGGTCGGCTTTAAGATGTTTCTGGGCATTGTTCCTGTGGTTACAAACTGGAGTGCATCCGGAGATGAGTTTTCTTTGTTGCTCGAGAATAATCCACTGACCGACTTCGTTGAATTACCTGAAGGACACAGTTCACTAAACTACTCAAACATATTGTGTGGTGTACTGAGAGGGGCATTAGAAATGGTAATTATGTAGAGATTATTGATTTCTTTGTTGCCTGTTCTACAGATGTTGAAGTCGATTTTTTTCTTTGAAGGCTGTGTAACCGAGATATTTTTTTTGGTGATATATATACCAACAGTTTTCCATGTTCTTACCAGCCTTGGGGTAATCCTAATGGGTAATTGTAATCATTTGCATTTGATTGCATTATCTCAGATAATCATTATCGTATCCCAGTTTCTAGATGAAACGTAATCGTGATCAATTACATTATAAATGTAATCAAAATCAGTGATTACTTTCACGATCATGGACGGTTTTTGATTATTTACCATGTTATATCATGCCACAACATCTATATTATCACAGCCTTGAGAAAGCAATAGTATGTGGTTTCAACCCCATCCCAACCTGGAATGTGTTTATAAACTGTATTTCTTGTATATATTATCCTATATATTACATGGAACTTGACCAAATATTCAAACAATGTCAATTGTAAGAGATTAGATTTAAATGGAATATTAGTGCATTAGTGTGCTTGTTGATATGCTGTGTTTAACTATATCATAAGCAAAATCATCTGGATGTATGATGAAATTTCAATCAATTATATAGGCAATGGGGAATGAATTCACTGCCAAATGTTTAACTCTGATCACGTGATATTAAGCTGGGGATAATGATGAGGTAATGTTCAGTTGATATTGATGATTCTCTAAGTTTGCATTAATCTCAATCAATATCTGTGTGATATACATTGTATTCATGATTATAATAATGATTGCTTAAAATGTAATCGCAATCATAGTCGATTACATTAAATTAGTCCACCCTCATTTCAAATTTTCAAGACTAATACACCTATGTTCATAAATTTTATAAATGATGTCAGAATTTATAAACGATCCTCCACACATTCAATAACCCAGTTCAAAGTGCTGATTAATCAACTTTTAATGGCCTATGCGTGCCACCATTTTGAAGCTAGACAGAGACCAGAAGCTCCTGAATGCTGATGTCACTTCAACACAGCAGTTTGACCCGAAGTCTGTAGAGCCCGTACAAAAGCATGTAGACAAGTGTGAGCAAAGAATTATCCCAGAATATAAAGCATTTATCTTATTAAAATTATGTCATGAATGACATACAACCATATCAGTTTGAGCCAGAAAGAACCTTAGAAGAGGCAGATGATTAAAAAGTTCTGAGATATTAATGCTACTATAACTATAATCCACATCAGTATAGAGAGGGCTGATATGACATCAAAATATTTGAGTTTTCTCCTTCCTGCTTTCGAATCTGGCATCCGGTGCAGCTGTAATGGCAGCCCTCCAGTAATTTTGATTATTTCCCTATATCTATGATATCAGGTATATTTTGTGATTATTATAGTGGAATTTTGGGTTACTGTTCTAAGTATTACATATTTAAGAAATATTTTCTGAGGGTGAACTGTCTCTTTAAGTATTGATGTAATCGTAATCATTGTATTCAGAAGTAATTGTAATCGATTACCTTGGTTCTATAATAGCCCCATGCCTGGTTCTTATCAGCGTATGATTATTAAATTTTTAATAAGAGTTGCAGTTGATAAGTTGTATGGATTAAAATATAATTAAATTTTTTCTTTGTGTGTATCACTGTTAAAATATAATTGTGTCTTGTGGGCTATTACACATTTAGTGTTTTCTTGATTAGAGTGCTATATAACTAATTGTCATAATTAAATATTCACAATTTGTTACTGATATAATTTTTTCGTATTCCTCAATAGGTTGAGATGGAAGTAGCTGTGTGGTTTGTTCAGGATCAGCTCAAGGGTGATAATCTAACAGAAATACGTCTGAAGTTTATAAAGAGATTATAATGGGGGAGGGGGGGAAGTGATAATCAATTTTAATCAGTATGTTAACTCATCATCATGTGGATATAGGTGAACAAAGGAATCCAATATGTGTGTGATGTCCCAAGTTGAAAATCATCCCATAAGCAAATGTTCTCATTGATTGTAATACAATTTGTTTTGATTGAGTGATAACAGAGAGCTTATATATAGAGGTGTTACTCGTGATGCGCCATTTTGGATTTTGAACCAGTAGTGCACCTAGCGGCCGGGTCTGCTTCTCAGAGTGGCACTTGTTAAATAAACAAAGGCTCTCTGGTTGTACACATGTGATTGTGTACATGTGTGCCGCATGGTTGAAGTGAATTTACAAAACTAGTACTATATGTTACATTAATACAAACTCTCTTGCTAATTAACACTTTAATTGTGCACACATGATATGGAAAAAACAAAGCTGTGAAACTGTAAATAAAGAAGCCATTTCACAGCCCACAATTTCCGATCACTTCACAGCTGATCATAAAATAATTGAACGTCCTTTAGGTCATTTCACAGCCTATTTTCTTTTGTGTGTGGAAGGTATAAGTTTTTTCATGAAAACAATATATATATATATATATATATATATGTATATATATATATGTGTGTGTGTATATATATATATATATATATATGAGGTCATGGGCCATGCTATGGTCCATTCGTTTTTATTTATTGGGTTTTATACACAAGCTTTCCACCACGTCCATTTATCATATATTCACTAAAAACTTCATAAGTTTATTTAGAGTCTACACCTCAACCATATAGACCAATATGGGTCTTCCCGGCTGAGAACAAAGAATATACATGGAATATTAACAATGTTTGTGTTTGCATTAACATATTGGACATAGAGAAATTAGCAGTAAAATACTTTTGTGATGAACATTTGCAAGTGATCTTTCAAAAATATCATTACACAGACTTTAGTCGTGAATGGACACAGTGATTTTTTTAAACTGGCACTTGCACAAACCAGAATGTGAATTTACTTCTGATCGGCTGTGAAATGACCAGTTACCATTTCAAATTAAGTGAACAGAAATTTGTATTTCTCGCAACCATTCGTATAAATAATTGCGAGAAATATTCAGTGCATCCTTTATTACACAAATAGTATAAATAATATCATGGTGCAAGTTAAATTAAAATGTCCACAACATAGTTGCTTATCATAAATGAAACGTATATGAAAAAAAATTATGTGGGTAATGAATGATACAGAGATAACACTCATAACACAAATTATTAAGATTTGTCTGAGACAAATATAGATAGATCTTAGGTCAACTGCTTGGCTGACATTGTTAACCTCGAACATTGAGATATCTCTTAGTCATCACACTAATTCCAGATGCATGATCATTCAGTTTTGATCAGACCCCTTATAGGCTGAGAATATTGATTTTCTTGAGGTCATGTAGGTAGAGGTGGGCGTCTTAGGGGTCATGTCAAGTGGAGCCCGTCTACTTCAAATTGATATGCTTATTTTAAAAATATCCTTTATTTTAAAAAGCAGGATCATATCTCATTTTACATTAACCTTCTTTTGGGAATCGAAAGAAAAAGTTATTCTTTGTGTACACCTTTCCTGTTACTGCAGCTGAAAGCAGCTCAGAATGAACCACTGCCATTAGATGCCATGTAAACAAAGGCAGCTGTCCGTGACATGGCATGTCCAGCTGCTAGGATCGCTGTGCTTCTTGAATTCAAAATGGTGCACCATGTTAAAACGTCAAGTAACCCGTCTTGTTATAAACAGTCTTTAGTGATAGCCATGATTCAATTTGGAACATATGGCTGGGGAACTACTTTCTAGTTTAAACATTATTTATTAATCCACAAACACATTAAACATATACAAATGGGTCTTAACTACTTTCTAGCAGAATGAGATGATTAAATTCACTGCTGAAGCCTTTTGTTGATGGATGAAACATCCTAACTTTCACACACAATTTTGCAAACAAATCCAAGCCTACCACTGAAGAAAATTATGAATTCTGAAAAAACTAATAATTCAGGATAAACACTTGTAGTATGCAGAAGTTTAATTTATTACTATAATGTGTTTTATTAGTGTACTCCAATATTATTAAAACATTTGTATAGGTTGGATTATGGTGGTCAAATTATACAATAAATATGTAGTGTATTAGTGGCAATATTTCAGTTAGATTACTTTGGTATAAAATCTGTGTGTTACATTTTCTATCCTTTTGTTTATTTCTGTTCTAGTCTGGATTTCTAGAGAATCCTTGTCGGATCTTTAAGCAGAAAATGCTGTCTCTCATCATTTGTATCACTTAGTAACTGGACGTATCCTTGTGAATTAGAAGAGTTTAATGATGAATAGTAATGTATTAACACTGATGCCATTACAGGTAGATACTTGTATAACATGAATGTATCCGGAGAAATGAACATTCCACTTGGAGAAAAATTACTTTCATTTCATACTGAAGCCGGCACCAGGAGTAGATGCTGCATTGTCAGTTATCATGTGGAATGTAGTAAATGGGTGTGTGTAGTCTGTGAGTTTTTGTTAATAAATGTGTCTTTTCAAGTCCATTTAGTTTTGCAGTATTCCACGTATGCTGATATAAAATGTAAACAATCAAACACCACTCTATATACATTTCTTGTCTATTTTTTGAATATCTATAACACATATTCAAGATACAGGAACACTATAAAGCTAAACAGATATATACAATAGGTAATCCACTAACATAAGTGAGTAGGAACTGGTCAGATATTAATAAACATGCACATTCAGTTTAAACACTAGTGGCGATGTTTATACTAAACAACAGGTATGAATCTCTTAAACAAATCATTACTGCAAAAAGCTCATAAAGTAAGTCACAACAAAGACAACAGCCGGGACATGATATACAGTGAAAACATGATCACATTATAACGTGTGATACTCTATGTATTGTACTATACTTGCTGTATATGTATAGATATACTAAGATATAAAATGGGCTCATTTCCATACACTAATGAGACTTGTCATTTGACAATCTCTGTTCCAAAAAAAATATTATTCTGAGCAAAAATGCAATTAATTAGACACTTAGACACTACCATAACGGACACAAATTGGGTAAGCTACATAGTAGATCACTACATGATTATCTAATCTTGCACATTTGTGTATGCACACACACTAATCATTGATGAGTAGGATTAAAACTGAAGTAGAACATGCTGACAGTTATAAATCAGCCCTGGTGATGACTGAGACAAACCAATACATGTTACTGTGTTGGAGTGGGTCTCTGAGGAACTGCATATGGAGCTCCGAGAAACTGATCAGCAATCCGGCCAGCCTCACGCAGACCACTAAGGAAAGCGCCATGCACTGTGGCAGGGTAGTTTCTGATTGTGTGCTCCCCGGCAAAGAACACACGTGGCAGATTTGAAGGTTGCGGTGGTACTCCAGGTGGTGATGGGTTGGCTGATATTGGGCTGGCCAAAATGTCATAATCATTACCTGTCAGCAGAGAGTAAAGGATGATGATTTAATGTCAAATTAATGAAATTGTGTAAGTACAGTTGATAATGTATTATAAATGTTATAAGAACCTTATAATGCTATAACAGTGCTAACCACAAAAATATTAAGCCCCATTCATCCATCCATCCATCTGAAATTCAAAATAACAGAATATGCAGCTGATCTTACCAGATGAACCAGTTGCTACGTAAGAATATGATCCTCTGGCAAAAGGATCAGCTCTCCATCGTGTCACAACAGCTTCTTTAGGCTATAATGTGAAATGAACTAAATGTCACGACAGTATTTTTTTTATACAAGCATTACCCAAATGCGACATAATCATGGAAATTATATTAGGACTGTTAGCGATTCTGTTTTTTAAATTCTGAAATGTGTGTGTGCACAATCAGAACTTCAGAATACAAATAAATAACAAATAAATAAATAAAGAATGTATACAATGGCAATAATAAATTTAATATGGAATGCAACAATAAAAACATACAAGAAAATAAGTTGTAAATTCTACTACCTGAGGTACAGCACTTGGTCCAAAGATCCCCCTGAGTACTGCAATAGATCTGCCAACAATGACATCATCGCTAACATTTTCCATGATGACAGCAGCCTCACCTGCTACCAAGGCCAGTAACACAGGTGCCTTATACAGATTCCAGAAGAGGAACAATTCACCACGACTGGCTGTTGTACTGCCAACGTGTCCAAACAGGTTGGCATTTGGGTCCCAGAAGACCCGGTCAAAACAGAGAACGACCTGAAAACAAATGAACGTGGAAATATGTTAATAAGACTACATAAAGAAATCTACTGAAGCATAAAGTAGGAGAAATCATACAATCAATCAAAATATAAGATTAAATGAATTATAAAGAACACTTAGGAAAAATGGGATTTCTTCAATAGTTATGAACCATGTCAAGTATATTCAGATTAAGCAGAAAGATCAAAATCTAATTTTCGTATCAATGAAAGACAAGTTAAAAAACTAATTATTTCATTAAATAAACCTTTCACCATGGTCTTTATGGCAAAATCATGTTTACTTTATTGAGATTTCCAAATCCAAGCCTCTGGATGGCAGCGGTCTTCCATTCTGGCAGTGGTGGCATGAACTGTATACTGTAAGGTGCATTGGGTCTTAAGCCCTCTTTTAAAACCCCCAATGGTAAGGTTATCAACAAAGCATCTGCACTGTAAGTTGTTGGTGGCAAATTAGTAGCCCGTGGATGAAATGTGACCACTTCAACTCCTGGAAAGCAAACCAATTAAATTCAAATAACACCAAAAAGAACTAACTGCTAAAAGTGTGCATTTTTTCACACACACACACACACACACACACAATGTACTAACAACAATAAGTTACACAGTTACCTGTATTTGAGTAGCGGATTTGCTTCACACAACTGTTTAGTTTGATATCCAGTCCTTCAGAGAGTGCCACAGGTACACAGGAGTAACCATTCCGAACTACAAAATATCAATATGACAAATATATATAATTCAGAACTGTTAATAAAATATTTGCATGGAATTAATCTTAACCACAAAATAACTTCACTTTAACACATAATATAACAATTCTCCTGAACAAATTTCATTTTGGGGGAAATTACCTGTTAGATGGCTGCCAGAGAATTCAAAATCATCATCCTGATCCCAGTGCTTAAGTGACAGTGTAGACAATGGTGTGGCATTGGCAAACTCGAGGTTAGCAAAGTGCCAATCAAGGATTTGTCTGTCTCTTGATGATAAATATACATCACTGGCAGAAAAGAAAAAAAACTGGATTAGATCTACATAATAGTATTTTGCTAATATCTCTCTCTCCCTCTTTCTGTGTATGGAGATGTGCATGTTCTATAGACTCACCATTTTCATATTTATTTATTCACAGTTTTTGTGGTCAGAAGATCACCTTAAATATTGTTCCTCAATAATAAAAATAGAATGTGAACACCAGAAAACATACTCATTAATTAAATATAATTTTACAGCTAAATTAAGTCATTTGCCAGATGGTAATTTTATGCTATAATAATATGTATGCTGTATATAAGACTGGGCCCATGTACACAGTAAGAAATCAAGAGTTCACATGATGTTATAACTGGTCTTTTTCCTACTTTCTAACACACAGATAGGTGCTGCTAAATAATCAGTGACTAAAAGAACAGTTCACCATCAGATAATATGACTTAAATGTCTATCGCTTATAAAAGTAACACAAAATTCCACACTAATAACCATGAACTCTACCTGGTTATCATAAATATAAAGAAAAAATTATAATTAATGGAGGGTAGCCATCATGACTTCTTTGAATGCCAAATTGTATGGCCAGAAATGAATACAAGTCGCATCTTCTGACCTCATATGGCAAAAGGATTATGTAGCCTTCTTGATTTTGATCGAGTCAGGTCACAGATGCTCCAGCTTAGCCATCCTCATGACCTTACCTGCCTCAGTTCTCAACCCAACTGGTACTAAGTGATGCCATCATCAGTTTATTTATATAAATCTGACAGCCCAGTAGAGGCTTCTTGTTACAAAAGTACAAAACAAACATCTTAAGGAATTTCATTACAGTTTTCTTTAGCCATTTCAGTAACATATGAGGCTGTTTGGTCGGACTATGCTGTATTATTCGTAAATACACATTTGTTCCAAAAATAAATTTTTGGCTGACCCGTTTTCAATTGTTATAACCAGTTTATTAAGTGACATCAATTTTCAGGAGCATCCAGTCTGTGCCCACAGACCATTAATAGAATATCAACGAGCACTTTGAATTGGATTATATTCTGATATCATTATAACTTGTGTGAGTATATTTGTCTTAGTCCTGAAATTTTGAAATGAAGGTAAACTATTCCTTTAATAACAACACCAGCCTAACGTAATCCAAGTATATAGATGTTTAGCTTGGGTTCATGTTTGCCAAGCAGCACTGTTTAAATGGGCTCGCTTCCATTGTTAATCTGCAGAAGACAATACGGTGGATAGTATCTTGTATGAATCAGATGTAATGAACTGTGGTTCCTGAGACACTGTGTTTGTGTGGGATGTCAACACAAATGGTCATCAATATTGCCATAACATGGATTTTGTTTACTTGCTAGTACTATAAAGTTAACACCCACAAATAGGGTTTATTTCCATCAATGGCAAAAATAAATACCCAAGAATAATAAGCGAAGCCAACGCAATATGTTTGTGAGTATGCATTACAATCACCTTGGATGTGAAGATTCCAGTTCTAAAAGTTTATCTTCCAGTTCTTTCTGCTGTGCCACAAGCTGGTCATATTCCTAAAAGAAAAACACAATATCAATGACATTACTCACATAACCATTCTCAGGACTAATGAAGCAGAAAGCAAAATCATATTTGTTCTTTTGAGCCTATATTATAAATTATCATCAATTTCTCCCTAAATAGGAGTCTCTGTTCAGCAGATTCCTAAAAAAAATTATCTTCTAAATATCCTAAATCTAAATTCTGTGTGACTGCACAGAATCGACAAAGATAATCCAGCTCCAACATGGAAACAAAATCATTAAAATCACACTGTACACATTGTCATAACCACATACCATTAAGACCATATTTTTTTAACACCTTTCCATCCAAGGAAAGATCATAGACCATACCTTACAGGCAGCATTAAGATCTCTTAGTTTGCTGCGTACTAAGAACTCTGTAGTGATATCTCGTGGCTGTGTTATGTTTGTTGCATTGTTCCACTGTTTGTGAAGCTCTACAACAGAATCCTTCAGATGATTCATCTGAACATAAAAGAAAATAATTGCTCAGGGACAGACTAATATAGATTATTAAATCACAGAAGTAGATCTGTCTTGGGGAAATGCACACATACACAAAGTAGTCCATTAAAGTTTGGTAGGAACAGTGTTAAAGATTACTGATCCTTATATTTCTATTAGCATATCATGTTATGCTAGTTACTGTAGCTCATAATTAAACTCACTTCTTGTTGGTTTTTCTTCAGTTTATCTTGTACTTCAAGAATGTTCCTTTGGTGTTCACACTGTTTTTCTTTCACATGTTTTTCTTGGAGTCTGAAGTCAAACATATAAACTGACTTGTTTATTTCAGATTTCCTATAAATTTCAAACACTTAGCATCACAGTTTGAAATTAAGCAAATCCTTATAAATATCTTGTTTTAAATCTTCATGTGAAAACATTTCTGTTAAGGACATAAATAACACGCACACGCACACTGATGTTGACAACTGGCATGTGTTTAGGAGTCATTTGTAACTGTCCATCTAGAAACTTCATTTACTGTACATGTATGTGGATGTGTGTGTATATATGCCCTTGCCTACATATGTGAATCAACCATTAAAATATAAAAATTTACAATTTTAACTATCTCAATTAAAAAACGATCTTTTTAAACTATACAGCTCTTTGTCTGCTATAAGACAATCTTATCTGGCTTTAATTAGTCATATTAGACAGCAAAATATAATACTGTATTTGAAATATCTATTGGCAATAGTAAAAAGACAATGATAACTAACTCAATAATTGAATTAAAACAAGCCCTTTCCATTTACTATTTGAAAGAATGAAGCTTCTCTCAATTGAACAATGTGACATAACTGCAAACTAATTCCACTAGTTCACAGAACAATTAGTCCAAAGAATGAATGATGGTCTCCATGGTTATTTAAGTGAATTTAAAAATAGCTTATTAATAAACCAAAATGGACGGGCATTGGTTTTATGGATAAAATCTTGCCTATGGAATCAATTAGAAATAATGGATATCTTCTAATGCTAGACCAATGCTTGAAACCTGGCACTGAGCTAGAATTCTTTTCAAGGATATTGGCGCACAGAAGTTTGTTATTATTATTATTATATCCATTCTTTTTAATGAGCGCTCTTACTTTATAACCAATTCCAATGACTGGCCAAGTGACACTGGCTTTTCATTGATAAAATTGAAGTCCATGTGATGTGACATGTGTGCCGTGGACTCGAGCAATCTGTTGAATTCCCTCTCCACCATTTCATCCTTCTCTTTTGGCACCTGCAGTAAGAAACAGAAATTGCAAGGTTTACCAACAGGCAGATCCACAGTTTATTTTAACATTCTTACACAGCATACAATATCAATTATTTAAATAGGCTTCTGTCTTACTGTGTTTCCATTACTCTCATACAAGGGGCACTTCTGTTTAATTTTGTGCAACTCCATGTTGACCTGCTTGCTCAGTATTGTCACTGGATTGCCACCTGTAGAAAATAAACAATAAATAGTTCAGAAATGAATAAGTTATCATATTGCATTTTTTTATCGTCGCGCCAAAAACATTTCGGTAAAGATTGAAGAAAGTGCTTAGAAATGGGAAATATTTCTTTCAGGAAGTATAAAACAAATAGTATGTAGGCACACCCATACACACATCTTACCAAGGCCAGTGACCACCATGGCTCCGAGATCTGCAACATAGTTGCCTTTTCTGAATGTGGCTATTCTTCCTCCAACACGATCCTGGAAGGAAGATATTTTATCATTAGTCAACAACTCAATACAAAAAAATCAGATAAATAAACTACGCTAGTAATTATTCTGTGCCAAAAATTTTCCTTTATGTAGTTGAAGTAAAGTCACAAGAATACTCATTTATGCGTTGAAACCCGAGAAATGGAACTGATTAGCTGAATTTATTATAATTACTTTACATGGGAATGTATACAGATGATAAATTATAAGTATATCTACAAAGGTTTTCCATGTTTCTACTGGCGAGAGTACTAATTTTAAAAAACTTTTATGAATTATTCTTGTGCAGTTGACAAATTATAATATCTACCTTTAAAAAGGAAAAATAGTAATTACTGGTTGGAAGACAGTCATGGCATGAACAAATATGGGAAGAATCTGGATTGTTTTGCCTTGTTTGGTGTCTTTGGGGTTGATATCATAACAAAACAATGGTAAAATTCTCCCTATACATTCTGTGTTAGATAATCTAGTTTGCATGATATTTTCATTGTTTTGTCAGCCAACCTCACCAGGTAATACGGAAACGGTGCTGGTCCAAGCAAGCAATTGGGAAACTATGTTAACCAGCCATGAAGCGATTGGAGAACAAAAGCATCTGGGGTCTAACACATTGTACAGAATAGCATACCTATCATACTAATAAAGAGAATGCAATATCAGGTAGATTGGTTAATATTATTAATGTGCGAAACGAATGTTATGATTTTTGTCACTGTCCATCCATATAAAATATAGCCAACCTACCCTGGCTTCTAAAACAACAACCTCCATGCCAAATGACTGTAGTTGTCTGCCAGCAGCTAATCCAGATATGCCACCTCCTAACACAATAACTTTACCAATTTTCTTGGCTGAAAGCAAGAAAAAATGTATTAATAGCCATCTACAAATATTAACACTGTCTGACTCTGGTATTACTTCAGTTACTACAGGAATGTATAAAATATCTGTTAGTGGCTATATCTCAGCAGTAGCCAGTGTCTGTATATTGGTTATAGCTTTCTATTGTATGCCATGATGTCCCATCTTCAACTCATACTTCAGTGAAGATTACAAATTAATGTTATCAAAACTGACTTAAAGATGGACATTTTAGTGCAAAGAATAAAGCATCTTGGACAGATAATTTAGTACTCTTTTTTCTTTATGGTGATGATTGGTGTTTTATGGTCACTTTTGCACATAGTAGGCTAAATGGGCAGAACGACCTCCAAAGGTAATGAAGGAAAGCTGAAGATGAAACACCCTTCAGATATACCCATGCCAAGATTCAAACATGGGTGGTAGTGATCCGTGATCCAATACGCTACCTTTAGATCATGGAATTGCCTTTATTTTATGGTCTTATTATCAAATTACACTTTGCTAAACTGCTGCTATATATGAAAAAGCTAGTGGTTCACACTGCACCTACTCGAGTCTTAAGACTAATCATGAAACTTAGATATCGCTCATTAACTACTCAAATGACCAGCTTATTAGCTCTTCAGTTATATTTAAAATATCTCGGTAATGTATTATCAAAGTAAATATCAAACAAACCACAAAGAAAACATTACACCATACTGAACTTACTGGGAAATGGCTCTAATCTTTTGTAGATACCAAAATTAATGAGCCCATGTCTCTCAAGGTATGCATGTACCCTCATTGCTAGAGGTCCATCACCTGAAAGCGAAGATAAAATATATCCAAACACATCAAATTTAAATAGTGTACTAATATAACTACACGATTCATCTATTTTCCTACGACCAATATTTCAGAACAATTGCATTTTTTTTGGATTAATTATAAAATTCGAATCAAAACATTCTATTCTACTTAAAAACCGAAAAATACAAACTGTTGTAAGGAGCTTCTATTTGAGGTAGGGCTGCCTTAAATGTTAGTTGCTGGATTGGATTATCAAGCCAGAGTTGCAACTGAAAGGTTTAAATATAAGTATATCAGAGGCATATATACATACACACACATATATATATATCACTGTTAGTGATGTGCTGCTGTTATTTGTGCTTGGTGTAATATTTTTACTGAACATCCTTTGCCAATTGTATAAAGTACAGTTATTACCTGATGTTACTCCAGTCAGCAGAATATTCTGCTATTTTTTAATTATAACTTTCAAGATGCTACAAGGTGAATAATAATTACCTATGCCCCTTTATTCAAAGTCTATCTAATTAAGTTACACAAATATGATGACTCCTAGTCTAATTTTGAATGATGTATAAAAAAACTCCTCTCTAGTCATATATAAAAGTAACTGACATTCTAGTGGCATGAACACAGTTCACATGAGCATAGATAGGTACTCAACAAATTTTGCTACTGACATTGCCCCAATTTGTACAATAAAACCAGAATGTTTTAATATTTTATAGTCACATGCCAAGAACTTGAAGAAGGGGGCAATTAAATCAGTACATAAAGAATGGAAAAACAGTGTACTTGGTATTTGAGTAAATACTTTACACCATGACTGTTTCATTCTGGATAGTTTCTTTTTACCTAGATGGGTGGTTATTATATGTCAAAGGCAAATATTTTTGCATACATATATATATCAAAGACTAAAACAAATATGATTTTAGTATAGGTCAATGCAGCATTTATACTTTATTTTAAATAAATCAAATCTTTTCAAATATGACAACTTGTGAAAATGTGGAAAACATTAAAAGGCAAAATATGAACCATGATCCAATAAAGTTCAATTTCAACTAACAGAATCCTTATAATTTAACAATAAGTAAATAACACAAAGCTTAATCTATTAGAGCTATTATATTTCAAATATTTATATTTGATAATTTTCAAAATTATGTGTTCCTTCTAAGCTCTTTCTGCCCAAACGTTTTTACAATTTTTGTAAAGGTCTAAACCATCATTCAGCCTCCAAATGTTAGATGGTAGTATCCATATCCAAATCACATCAAATTAACTTTTAAATATTGTTTAATCTATGGTGAATGCTACTTACAATCCTGTTTCTGAGGTAGAGGAAAACCTTCTGTGTTTCACCTGAGCTTTGAGCTATATCAGGGAAACAGGCATACTCTTGGGCCGTCATCTTATCGTAAGGAAGCCGACTCTGAAAGGCTGCTCCCTCTAAACCTGTAATAGTATGGTTATTCTATTAACATAAGACTGGTTCCCACTTGCTTACCCGGTTACTCACATACAATCAGCGAAAAATCAAGCCTAAAACCTTTATTTATCCCACTGGGACTCTTTCCATTGAACTGTTCTGTCTGTTCCTGATAACAACAATTTTGGTTCTGTTTATAAATCATGGACTATAATCAGGGTTGCATTTTATCAGTGTGTAAACCAGTTTAATCCTCTCCAGTGGCTTAAACCCTGTTTAAACAAGGGATTTAGCCTGTTTAAACAGTTGATAAAACAAGAAGAAAAAATATTAAGGATATGTCATTATAACCTTTTCAAGGCAATACAACACTGTAAAATACCCAATTAACTACATATATGGGGAGGGTGGTCATGTGTCTGATCATGCTTGAACACTTCTAGCAATATCATGTAGTATGAGCTATGTCACTGTGAAGAGATACTGCTATTCCTTATAGTAATAGTGCTTGAATGGTGTGTGATTACAACTAAAATTATCTAATTGTCATTTCATCATAGTTTCTTCATTGCCCAATTAAAACATACATGTAGTAGATAGATATCATATTGACTAGATTAATGTGACAATAATTGCGTTTTTTTAATATGGTCAAAGACCACTATGATTTCACAGTTCACACACATAAACACATCTGGGAGTTCATGATTACACATATCCATAGCTTCTATTCCATAAAACAATATAAAATCAGAATTCTACCAGTAGTATACATATCAAGTTCCTGTTGATTATAATCTCATTATATACTATGCTATAGCCAAGGTTGAAAGTTGATATTGTATTTCTACATATATATTCAAGCTCTGCTTCCATTGAAAGGGTGTACTCAAACTTTGGTGTGATCCAGACAAAACTATGCAACAGATTAGGAACAGAGAAAGCAGCAAAGTTGCTGTAGGGAGCTTTGGTGTGCAATTGATTTGGACTAGTGATTATGCTGTGAAATTCTAAACTATAAGCAAGTTCATGTGTATATATACCATATCCATGTATACTGTACATGCAATATCATCATCATTCTATAAATGATTCACGACACTTTTTGTTTTATTTCTGCATTGAATTTACATTAAAAAATTACCCCTGTGTAAACCTAAAATAGTGGTTTAATCCAATCCAGTTTAAATAGGGGGGTGTTGAAACTTTCCAACACTGACTATAATAAAGGTGTTTAATTAATATTAAATCCTAATACTTACTTCCATTACCTGACGGATCATCATTTTCGCTGTCCTTTTCTTCATGTTTCACTCCACCACTTGTGATTCCCACTTGGCCTACTGGACACTTAGATGATGGTGCCGAGTCATGTGGTTCTTTCTTCACACCATTGGAGTATTCATCTTCAGATTTCAATGGATCTGATGACTCATGGAAATCCATCTTGTTGAGAGGAAGGAACATTGAATCAAGGTAAAATACAAGTTTATTTTTTATGGCTGAATACAACACAGATTACAATTTTGAGTGCCAAAAATTGTAATAAAAAAACAGCAAAAGAATACATGATTCAAGAAAAAGTATGAAATAAAGGGCTACAATTATCAGATATAACAAGGTTATTATAGATATTTGTAGTCAAAATCATTATTCAAACAATTCATTGTTTTAATATATTTTCTGTGCAATTATCATTTATCTTAAATCATCTTAATCCTAAGGTAAGTAATGATAGTTGAATACCTGGTCATATATATATATATCTATCACACAGGTAAGCGTCTAAATACATACACCGAGAGAATCTGTTATTCTGAAAAGGTTTGTCACATGATAATATGTCGGATAAAAGTGAATGTCGAGTCCGTGAAAGATCACACATTTGTGTTTGTAATTAGCCATGAATGATTATGATTGGCTATGTGATAGCCACAGGCAATGGAAACATTGGTTAGTCGGTATGGTCAATGACAATTGTAATTGGTTATGATATAGCAATTATCACATGTGGTCAGGTTAAATAACCTTTACAGACAACATGTTGGTGTGTCTTGCATGACAACCAGCAGAAATATGTGACAACATTTTCATGTTATTGGATTATCAAGGCCATTTTAGATTCAAATATCACATTCTATTGGCGAAATGAAGTGTCGGAACATGAGTTTATTGGATTAAAAAGTCATTTATAATGGAGTTAAATCTGTCACAGACAATACTGTGTAGGAAGGTGCATTTGCAGGATAAACAATGTCCAGGTTAATGTGGCACATTTGTACATTATTAATAAATAACTTGATGGATTTTATCTGGGAGTTATCCTATATATATTGCCTCAGAAGTGATTTTCTCTGTTTATGAAGGCTAGTTGCTGGGATAGCCATTCATTCTCTTGTTCATTGTTGCAAAGACCTGAATGTGGTGGCCTGTATCTTGAACTTGGAGTCCCGGTGTTAGCTGCAGCATATAATGCCAGTGATTAGATATTATTCTGAGTGCTTGGTTTTGAAATCTGTCTAGTTTTTGTTGATATTACTTTGCTGCTGTTGACTACGCACTGGATCCATACTCAAAATGCAGTCTGATTCCTCCTTGGGAGACTCTTTTAATATGTTATTATCAGCAACCCACTTGGCATCAGCCAGTTTTTTCATTAAGCTTTGGTATTGCCTTTCTTCACTTGTGTGCAGCTGACTTGTCTTTGTTGATTGTCATGCACTAGTCGAGTCCCGAGATATAATATTGTCAAGGGCTGGTTAGGCTGATGGGTATCAGCCTAACCAGCTGTGTCTGCAAGACCTTAGAGTGCACTAACAAACATCTATTTCAAAATTTCCAGAGATCATCATCATCATCACTGAAGAACAGGCAGCATTTAGTTCTTAACCAAATGTATTTCATTTGAAGGTATTGTAGTAGGTTATATTGTCCTCATCTTTGGCTTAATGCCACACAAATTTTAAAGCTATGAATTGCTTACAATAAGTTCTCAAGTATTTGCTAAACATTTAAAAATGATCTAAGGCAAGTGAAATGCTTGTTAATCTTGACATCCTTTGATTTGGTGAATTATTAAGAAATAACATTCATAGTTTTATTGACAGGATAAAGAATTGTAAAAACAAACTTACTGTTAAACAGCACGGTGAGGTTAAGTATATACGTGTTTTCAAATATTTTAGGCATAATGGTCTATCACCCTGTTCTAAAATTCATAAATATTTTACTGTATTTTTACCTGACCTATCAAGGACATGGACCTGATTTATTGCAAAAAATGGTGCTTTGTTTTATGAATTATTTCTTGTATGATTTATTCACTATGTATCATCATTATGGACTCAGTGTCTGCAATAAAACCATTTGATTTGATATTTATATCTTTGTATTTGTTCAGAAAATACTAAGTCTCTGACACCAGAAATCATTGTTAAACAAAGTAACTTCAATTTATGTTTTTGTTAAGATTGGAACATTAAACCCAGAAGTAAACAGACTTAAACCCAGAAGTAAACAGAGTTAAACTTTTAACATGCACAACAATAAACAATTTTATTTAGATTTAGGCATGGGCAGAACCCACATATACTTGACCTATGGTCAGCAATGTGGAGTATCATGCAGGATTAGGTTTCAGTGACCATGTATGTAATCATCATATACAATCTACAGGTAAGTTCACAGAACCAGAAAAGGTGGAACCTCGTTTCTGATACCATAAAGGTCAAGTTGAATAAGAATTTACTGGAAATGGATTGGGAAAATGATCTAAATGCACTAACAGCAGAAGATGTATGGACATTATTCTCCATGACCAAAATCAACTGCCACTAAAGACAAAAGGAGAAAAATCTGGATGACCAGGGAAACCATAACAAAGCATAAAAAGCACCAAGCAGGGAAATGATACAGGCTGACTGGGGATAGTTTGGGCTACATCCCTGCAACTACAAAGAAAAATGAATTCACTACTCTGACAAGAAACTTGTGTCGAGATTTTGAACGGAAGCTAGAAGCCAGTCTGAAGATATGGCAAGTCCAAGCTGAAGAAGAGAACAGGCCTTGGTGACATACAGAAGGAGGATGGCAGCCTCACTAGTGATGAACCAGGCCATTACATTAACGGTTCCCCACATGCCAGGGGAAAGTGAAAATAACCCCTCACATGCCCGGCAGGACAAGTGGCAGATTTCCTATCACTTAGCAATAAAATTAACACTCATCCCGCAGCCCATAGTGACTGCCAGGCATCAAACTCACGATTTTTGTTTACTTTTCAACTTGGCGGCCCACCAGTGACTCAGTACATTTAGGCACATGAGCACTGCTAGTGCTACTATACTAGTGTTATATTTAACAGCCAATCATGGAGCGAGATTAAGCAACATTGTGGCATCGTTGTCTTGGGGCTGTAGCTTAAAAAAAGAACTACATGCCATTGAACTACTCACTTTGTGTAGTGTTTCAGTGACAGTAAGATGACACACAGGCAATTAGGCTTGGCTTTACAGACACCAATAATAGAGTGCAAACTACTGCCATCAAGCAAGAATGCAAACAAACAGAGCAAAATAAGAAAGATTATGAAACCTCTAAGTGAGTTCGATCATTTAATCCATCTTGGCAAATATAATTTCTGGGCCTAGTTGACACAGACAATGGTATGCTATGTACAGTTTGCATAGGTCATAATATATAATTAAACTTCAGTAAAAACATAAAATTGTCTTATATGCTATACATGTTTAAATTATTTTAATAAATACTTGTTAATTTATAAACAATTTCCAAAAGAAATGGTGCAAAAAATCAGAGCAAGTGAAGTTTGGGTCAGGACAAGTAGATTTTGGGGCCCACTTCACCGATGGGCAAGCTCCCCCCAAAATTAATGTAATGGCCTGTGATCATGAAAAGGCAAAAACCCGAAACAAGTACTTCACTAGTGTGTTCACCGGGGAATACAGAGACACACCATACCTATTATGAATGAGCGACAGGAAAATGTTACACCCCTGATCTGGTTGAGTAGATACTAAATAAATTGAATGTTTCCAAGTTAGCAGGCCCAGATGGATTCCATCCACAGGTACCAAAGGAACTGTCCAGCACAATAAAGGTACCGTCACAAATAATATTCAGTAAGTCTATTATGGAAAGGATGCAACCAGAAGCATGGAAGGACGGCCACCTAATACTGAAAGGATAAAAAATCTCCCCAAGGAAATTATAGACCAGTAAGGCTAACATCAGTTATTGGTAAAATAATGGAATCTATAATTAAAGACAAGCTAGTCAACCATATGATGAATGACGATCTATTCTGTGATGCCCAACAAGGCTTTGTTCCAGGACGCTCATGTATGACTCAGCTATTCATCATACTTGAGCGGTGGACTGAGTTACTGGATGGTGGAGACCCGGTGGATGTCATTTACCTTGACCTCAGAAAAGCATTTGACACTTCCTCATAGGAGCTTAATTAAGAAACTTGAGGCATATGGGATAAAAGGCGACCTTCGCACCTGGATTGAGAACTTCCTCTCAGGTAGCGTGTAGTGGTGATTGACAAGTTATCTACTTGGGGAGGAATCATCAGCGGCATACCACAAATCTGCATACTTAGGCCAATTGATTTATATCAGATTTAAAAAATTTTAATCAGTTTTTTTCACAATCCATAAATCATTCAACATATGTTTATATTTAATCCAGATTTAAAAAATTTGGGAATGATTTAAATCAAACAACCCTGTGTCATATGTACTGCAGATATTTGACACCAATGAGGTTAAATACAATGTTCTCCACCTAGGTTCAACAAACCCACGTTATGAGCACAGTATGAGAAATACCTCACTGGAAGCAATAACAGAGAAAAACTTAGGTGTTACCATTGACCAGGATCTGAAATTCCACATGCATGTGTCCAAAGCAGAGAACAAAGCATCAAGAATGTTTGGACTTGTCAGAGCAACATTCACCTGCATTGATGAGACAACACTTCCCAGGCTGTTCATCAATATGGTAAGCCCTCATTTGGAAATGTGATCTGGTGTCCAAGGTTCCAACATAAACAAGCCAGAGGAGAGCCACAAAGTTGATACCAAACTTGAGAAGTCTTCTATATAGAGAAAGATTAGAAGCCCTGGGACTACCATATTTGTGCTATTGTAGGAAGGATACAGACAAACTGGAATCTAACCAATTCTTCTTGCTGGCTGACATATCAAACACCAGAGGGCATAGCCTCAAGCTAGTGAAGTGCCACTCAAGTTCAAGGCAAAATGTATTCAGTCAGAGAGTGACAAAGATTGGAACGGGTTACCATCACACATAGTAGACAGTCCTATTTTAATTACATTCATTGATTCAAATCCCGATTAGATAAACGTTGGATTTGGGAGCTTTACAATCTGCCGTGATCCATTAAATAAGAAATATATTGACTAGAGTTTTTAAACAGGTTGTACCATCAGTGGCATCACTACCCTGTCACTGTGGCCTGTAGATCTGGTATCAAGGTTGAAGGTATAAAATAGGAATCCAGGACATAACCCCCTGCGGATTCTTAATAACCTATATAATATATTATTAAGCTATAACGAGGTCCGAATTGGCTTTCGTCCAAACCTTAGACACTTTGACAAAATATCAGATATTTCACTTTAATGATTGATTAGTAAAGGTTAATGTTTTACATACTCTACTTTTCTTCTTTTTGGGCCGTTTGCTATCTTGACTGTCCACATCTTCCTCCATGGGACTCGGTCCTCTCTTACGAGAGTCTTCGCACGAATCATCTTCTTTATTCTTCCCAACCATCTATAAATATAAACATACTATCACATAGTAAATATAAAATATGATGCTGATCGGCTAAGTTGTTCACATTCATGTTTAATATGATAAATGTTTATAAGAAAGGGAAAAGGTACATTCATAAACATAATAAACCTTTGTGGCCAAATCAACCAAGACAAGCCGAATGAGGACTATATACCACAATAAACCAAATGCACATGTGATGACAAAAGACCCGCAATTATAAAATGTATAATCGGAATTTTTGTTATTTTAATAGATTAATATAGCTATGTAATGGCATTAGGCAGTGTATATAATATTGCTATAATAATTAGAACGCCACCCCTGTATTGCAGGCACACCATTGATACACTGAATGACTGACACCTGATTGCTAAAGTCATACATTCAAATGATTGGACTGGTCGGATTAGAGGTCTAATACATTTAGGCATACACTACAACAGCGATAATCTGATAATACACCATCAGCTCATGACTAGGAAAAAATACGCAAAGCATAAATTTCGTAACTCAAAACATGTTACAATTAACTGCTGATAAACTATATCAGTAGATGTACCATGGTTACGTTGTAGATCTAGACCTAAATAATTTATCTGATGTCAAAAATAGGCTAACTTAGAAGTATCTAGATATTCAGATCTACTTCTGAGACTGAGTCTGATAGAGGTCTCGATCTAGTTTAATATTTTACTGATTTACAGTTCTAGCTTAATGATATGATTTCATTTGTTTCCTTCGTGAAATGCATTATTTTGCACGAGTAAACTGTATAAATGTAATTAGGTCACTGAAAATTACTTGCATGATTCACAATTATCTTTATATCTAATTTCCACATCTATCCTTATTTATATCTAGTTATTAGTCTAGATCTAGACTAGACTAAGTCTTGAATCTAGATGTAGACTAGATCTAGTACGTCTAGAATTATATATAGACTATTATCTATATCCAACTTATGCATCCGAGCATAGATCAAAACAGAATGTTAACCATCTGTTGGTACTTAGAATTTAAATAATACACTACATTAGTGAGAGTAAAATTATGGAAACAATCAAATGTATGTACAGGACGATAGGTGCCTTATACTAACTTTTGAAGTAATACCCCGTTTCATCTCTATATTGGGTCAGAGCTGCGCTGGAAGATGGAAAATAGTATGATCAAACTTGATAACACCTTTATTTCAGTTTACTCAAAATTCTGTCAACCAACTTCCGCTCGGTAAAATGCATGGTAAACATGTGTAAAGTAACCGAAGTTTCAAGTTATAGATTTAGCTGTCAGTACTAGTTTCTATTTGTTTAATGCTATTACACTGTATTACTGCCAGAGTATGACAGACTACAAAGAAGAGCAGGGTCATGAAATTGAGGCCTTGGAATCTATTTATCCGGATGAACTACAAAGTACGACTTGTGTCTTGTCCCTTGCTTGTTGTTGTTCACTTATGTCTTATAGTAATTATAAATCTATTCAGAATATCATATACTATATATAGGGGAGAGGTGGGGAGGTTCGACCAGGCGGGGTGAATCGACCACAATATTAAAACCCTATTCTTTATTTATTACACTTAATAATTTTAGGTTGTGACATAATATATCACTGATTAATTGTTCGAAGTGGTTACGTATCCGAGCATCGGAACCCTGTACCTCAGCGTAATAATAGGTCCTAGCAGTAGCACTCAATGCGCATGCGTCAATTATTCCTCGTTTGCTATTACTTTTGCTCAAATGTGGTGGCTGAGCATGTAGTAGTTATATTTGGGTTGAAAGTCGAAGATGTTTTTGATAGTACAAACGAAAATCAAAGGAATATACGATTGATAGAACAGCTGTGTAACTTTACAAATAGTCCGGGTTCCCAGGTGTACTAGAAAACTTGGAATATAACAGATTAATTTTCCTGATCCTGGAAATGTCTGAATTTGAAAAAATATGAAAATCTCATGAAAAAAATGCTGCCTTAGAATAAAAAAAGGGATTAAATAGTATACCTGTAGACTAAATAGTATACCTGTGGGAACCATAAAATAATGCATTTCTTATTAATGTCAGATTTTCTTTTTAATCTGATTATAATATCTATTAATCTAATATCTTTATTAAACGCTAGTAGCAGTAATTACAACTAAGCTCCCATCACCGACACTGATGCAAGCAGATGAAAATTTAAAAACAATCATGAAATTGCTCAGATTTATAATAATATTGATGATTCAGATGCCGAATGCTTGGACCTTTATCATCAACAAACACGATTCCGATGCTCGGATACGTAACAACATTGTTAATTGTTTTATGTTTACTTTGAAACAATAAAACAATACACTATCAAAAAACAATTAGTGACTGAAATCGGAGGTGTGAAATTCTAACTTTTGCCACTAGGTGTCAACACTTTCAAAAGTCTGTAAGCAACATTCGCACCATTCAGTTTGTTAGATTTCCAAGGTGTTTGATCTTCATTAGCTTTCTGTGTAGTATCCTTTCGAACAATTTATGTTATGTAGAAATAAAATGTACCTTTTATGTAAGCTGAGGTAATTAAATTTAGAAATAACAAGGGAAACAAAAGTGGTCAATCTGCCCCTCCATTTTGTCGATTCGCTCTTGGCAGACTATAATTTCTGTGTCACTATCCTAAGTAGGTCATCAGATAAAGATCATGTGACATATTTATAATTTATATAAACCATTAGTACGATCATTTTCTCTGGGTACAGCCTTTTGAATTATGTGATGTTTTGTAGCCTAATTTACATCAGATGCAAAGCCCAGTATTGTGGTAGACTTTTCTCTGACTTGTTAGTTAGCTACGCATATATTTTTTTTCTTTGTACAAATTAAATACTAATATTATGATATGCTGTAAATATGGGTCTTCATTTATTGCAAATAAATTAATCAAATTGTGGATGAGCTGAAATGAAGATTTATCAGTTTTATGAAATGATGAAGGGGCGCCTCTGTGGTCTAGTTGGTAGTGTGTTGGACCACAGATCACTACCACCCATATTCGAATCTCGGCGTGCGCATATCTGAATTAAGGGTGTTTCAACTTTGACTTCGCTTCATAACCTTTGGAAGTCGCTCAGCCTATATAGCCTACCATGTGCACAAAAGTGGCTGTAAAACATCAATCATCATCATCATCGATGTACCATGTTAAATATTATAAATGGTGTTATAGATATATAATCAAATTTTACGTCTTTTGTAAATGCATGAATTAAAAAAGAAATATATATATATGCTGATATGTGAATCATGAAAAGAAACAAAAAGTGAATACTGAAAGATTAAGAATAATAAGAAACAGCAAATTTTAGTTGAAGACGATGTCCACATAGCAAACAAAATTGGTTGATTATCCCTGCCATGTGTGGTCGATCCACCATGCAATGTGGTTGAACCTCCCCTCCTGCCACTTTGCTTATGTAAATAATGTTTACGACATTGAATTGGGTCACAAATCACGTAATCATTGCCTTATTAGGAACATTAAATATTAAGAGCCTGACAGAAAAGTACTTCTTGCTGATTGCTGTATCGCGTATACTAAAATCAAACCACTGAAGTGTAAGGTGGTCGAACCTCCCCACCTCTCTCCCAATCGTAATGATATATGTCAACATCACTAGATCTAATAGTATTAGTTATAGTCTGTATATCTATTAGATCTATAGTTTATGTAATTTTAAATATAGACATTATAGTGGCTAGACAGGGTTGAAAAAAATCAAGAAAATTTAAAAAATGCGATAAAAAATTTAAATAGACACAGACACATGCAATAAATTTGTTCATACTTATTAGTATTACTATAATTTAAGTTAAGTTACCATCTTATGAACAGCGAAACTTTTGTATGAAGACCGACCAATAGCACGATTAAAAGAGCAAATATCAATTGATAGATAGTTAATTGTTGGTGGCATTTGTCAAAAGCATATTCAGTTGTATAATACAGTGCTGCAATACTAATTTTCGGACAACTAGAAGTGTGTGTGTATTCTGACAAATGTCTACTTCTAAATTATTATGTTCGTGCGGGAAGGTGTATGTGCCCATGTCATGATTATCCTGTCATGTTGTTTTAACAGTATAAAATAAATTGATTGATTGTTAATTGTTGGTGACATTTGTCAAAAGCATATTTAATATAATACAGTGCTACATTTCACATAACTACATGTACTTATTCCATATCAGTCTTACACTGCAAGTAAACGACCACTAAGCTACATGGCATGTAGTTCTTCCATATCAGTCTTGCACTGCAAGTAAACGACCACCAAGCTATTAATATATATATATATATATATACACAAACACACATATTAATTAACTAATTTACATATCTTTTTCCGGGATCAAGTTATCTTGGACAACTCAGCCCCGCGGGCAAAGTTGTCCAAGGCAGCTTGGCCCTGGGCTGAGTTGTCACTTAGGCCGAGTTGTCCAGGCACCGAACCAGATATGGGGTAACTTTCATTTTGTCAGTTCTATTCAATTCCATTTGGTCAATTCCACATCAAATATCTCAATTCCAAATGTATCAATTCCAATTCATTTTTTTTACCTACTACTTTTTACTATGAGTAGGTACTCTGAGTATATCTACTATAAGTAGTTTATATTCCAGGTAGGATTGTTATGGAAGAAATATTTCTGGATTAAAAAATTTAATGTAAATTAATTTCTGGATTAAATATTTTTATAGGAAACTTCAATTCAAATTCAAAATTTATCAATTCCATTTTTCTGGAATTGAATTGACCTCATGTCTGACCTGAACTGGATGCAACACCAGTCTGTAGTGTCTTGCACAATAGTATGGGGTCAGCATTTAAAGGGACAGTCCACCATCAGAAAATATTTTTAAAATATGTAATCCTTCGAACAGTAACCAAATATTCCTCAATAATAATCACGAAATATACCTGATATCATAGATATAGGGAAATAATCTAAATTATTGGAGGGCCGCCATTACGGCTGCGCCGGAAGCCAGATTCTAGGTACAATTTAGTTTTATCTTTCATTTTGATCTACTCATGTTTCTACTAAACAGTTCGATTTAATTCACAGTTGTCAGCTACAGTTTTTTATTTTAATTGGTTTCGTTTGATGTTTTAAAAGCAAAAAGCTGTGAATACCCACAATAATTAACAATTTCAATTTGATCAGATGTTTTCATAGTTAGTTTTATATATAAATATCATTGATTTCTTTGGGTGTGAAATCAGTTCTACATACACCTATCCCTACATGTGCATGGATAAATGCCCACCAGACAACTGCTCACCGGACAATTGCTCACCAATAAAATGGGAAATTGGAAAAAATCCCCACCAAGAAAAAATTAATAAATGAAATAAATACATACATGAAAAAAGAAATAAACGAAAAAATTAAATGAATTCTTCATTTTACATTTTGAATCATGAATAATGATTGCAATTAATGAAGCCCTCGATATTATATGCTTGCACATGGATACAATTGATAAAGGACAGTACAAAACATTGCAAGTGAAGAAACCTAAAGATTACATGGCTTCAACGAAGGAATCAATTCATTTTCAACATAGAAGAAATTTAATCTACAGGGAAGGGCTTGCTTTGCTGATATAGCAGTAACACCAACAGGGTATTAGTGACCAAATTTGAAGATGATCAAGTGATGGATTGTGTAATGCAGCAGTCTGTCTCAAATGATGAAATTCATAACTAGCGAACTGTCCAGATCCTCCTAATTAAATGGTAGAATTCTAACCAATAATCAAGTGGACAATATCGAATCAGTCATTATAGACATGCAGACCTGAATGTGTTTTCTACCTGGATAAGATAATAAAAACTGATATTTTCATCTTCTTAGGTTGTCACCAGCATTGTATTCTTTATTCTGATGAACATGTTTGATAAGTGTCTGCTACAGTTAATTGCCATAGTAAATACCATCATGCAGGGTCATAATTATTTTTTAATTCAGTTGCCTCTGGGCAAGTAGATTGGAACTGCACTTGCCCAACAAATGTTTTCACTTGTCCAACAAATTTTCACCTGATGCATAATTAGCATTTATTTTTAAATCTGTTATATTTCACTTGCCTACATATAAACCTGTATTTGCAATAAAAATTGACAAATAGAGAAGTATTTGATAAGCTTATTCAGTGAAGCCCATTTCTGATTTACCTGTAGCCATTTTCACTCTCACTATATAAAGTTACACATAGCCAGTAAACTGCAATGAATACATCTTTTAATCAACAACACCATTTAAATAGACAGTGTGTTGTTAAGCTGAGATTCCATATACGCTGTGTGGGTTATGCGAATCCAACAACATATGGAAAACATGTAAACGCACAAGCATGATTCCATATGTGTGACTGCTTTTGCGATTTCCGAATGCGACAAAATGGATTGCTCCATGTAGCGATTGGTGCAAGTGTGAATTGGATGGTTGAATCCATATTTTTACAACCCAGTTGTAAAATTCTGGATTCAACTATCTGATTTGAGTGTCTATGCAATCTTTCCCAAGAAAAATATGTCAGAAGGTGAAATGGGTGTCTGTAACACATGGATACCGCAATGTCACATACACTACTGCAATGTCACATTACACATACCGCGTATATGGAATCTTCGTTTTAAGCAGAAATTCCATGTGGTATGCGCTATGCAAATTGGACAAAAAATGGAATACATGTAATCATACAACTTTGATTCTATATGTGCGACTGCATATGTGACAAAATGGACGGTTGAATCCAGAATTTTATGACCTGGATTAAACCGTCAGGATTCAATCTGATTCTAGTGTCCAGTCAGGCTCTCAAGAAAAATAGGTAAGAAGGTGAGAGAGGTGTCCGAAACACATAGATATCACATACACATTCAGATCATGAGAAATTTATTTGTCATCTTAATTGCATCACAAGTTTTGTCAATACATTCTCATTAATTTATTATTTATCACATATGCTAATTTGTTTTTGTCTAAATTGTTCTATGGATGATTTGTATGTTAACTTTCAATTCATGTTAACTAACTTTTCAAATCTGAAGGTGTCTCTGTGGTCTAATTGATAGTGTGTTGGATCACAGATCA
Organism: Paralvinella palmiformis; assembly: GCA_025642065.1. NCBI lineage: Eukaryota > Metazoa > Annelida > Polychaeta > Terebellida > Alvinellidae > Paralvinella > Paralvinella palmiformis. The sequence goes on along the minus strand of JAODUP010000434.1, from coordinate 47,070 downwards.
CTACCACCTGAGTTAGAACCTCGTCATGGGCATATCTAAAGGATGTTTCATCTTTGACTTCATTACCTTTGGAGGTCACCCAGCCCATATAGCCTACCAAGTGCACAAAAGTGGCCATTAAACACCAATCATCAATTAGTCATCATCTTAAAATATGAACATGGAAATTTATCTTATGGGAGATATAAATAAGTGTACATCACTAAAATAACATTGTATGATAATATACAAGACAGCTACTCATAAAATTGTTCCTTATACTGAAGTTGATAACATTATAAATTTAACTACTTATTTAACAAGATTTTGATATTGTCTTTGTTTCGGGCATGAACTATTTTACTTCTGAAAAAGAACATACTAAAATGAAAAACAGTTGATGTTGTGTCCTAATTATTAATATAGTTTATTATTTAATATACAGATTGATAAGCTCTTGCTGTTGAAGATGCATGTAGTATTTTTTCCCTCCCAATATTTTGAAAAATGCATTTTAAACTTTAACGTTTCTGTTTTTACCTTCAGTTGTCAGTACGACACCATTCCCATGTTTACGAATGGCAGTGACATCTCAGTGTAGTGATGATATAGAAAATGGTGAGTGCATTACTTATCTTACTCTTTAGTTGATGGAGGTGATTCACTTTTCAAAAAAGTATTTTGTTTGTTTGCTTTCTGTTATTGAAAGTATTTATTTTTGTATGTCATCAGTGGTAGAAGCTACCCCTTGCTAGTTAGCAAGCTGCGTTCTCCTGTATATTATGGGAGGTGATAGTAAATTATTTTTGTGATGAAGTGTTTTTAAATTGTACTCTCACACTTGTTAATTCAAGAAAAAAAACAATTGGTTGTCATAGCATGTTATTGATGAGAGAGCATTGCCACACTGCTATGGCCAAGTACAATGTTGACTTCATCTTGTGCTTGTCCGTTCTGTTCACGACATGTGAGTGTGAGAGAAAATGTGGGTTGTGTATTGAGAAAATAGATGAGATGTGACATCTTTAGGGATCAGCCAATCATGGCAAGTCTTTTCAAGGGAAGTGAAGAGTGAAGATTTCGATTGGCTCAGATGTTCAATACTACATACGCTGAGCAAGATGGCATCAAATAGGAAGGAGAGGATGAAGTGTATACAAAACAAAATGCACTCCAATGCAGAAGTTTTATGCTGGATTACATGGATACCTATCGATGCGTTGTACGGTCAGCAGTTAGACCACATCAGGTTCAATGGACCCTGTGTACAACAGATTTGATTGTTGCTCATGGAAGAATAAACAACGTCAGATGACACATGGTGTCCAAGCACCACATTGACTGTGGTAAATCAAAAACTAAATTAATTTCTTCATTTTCCCCACATCTGAAGACACTGCAACAGCAAGATGTGGATGTGATCCATGTAGAGACCGTTTATAGTTGATTTCTGGTCGAGCACGACATAGCCCTCAGTGTTGCCAACCTTGTAGGAAAATTGTTCCAGGAAATGTTTCCTGGCAGTCATATTGCATGGGATTACTAATGCTGCTGCACACCAACAACTACTGCAATTCTCAAGTATTGTGCCAGAGAAGAGGTAGAAATGGTCACTGCTTCAAAGGGATGTGGACCATTCATCATCACCATAGACAGCAATGAGGAGGGAGTACTAAATTCTTTTCGATGATTGTCTGATACATCAATAAGAATGGTGAGATAGCAACTGAACAGATCGCTAACCCAACAAGCAACAAGTCAGCCACAGGAGAGAAAATATTTTCTACTGATCAAATAAGACATTTTCATCTATGGATGTGGGATGGAACAACTGTCTTGCTCTTATGTGTGACAGCTGTCACACCATGACAGGGAAAAACAAGGGTGTCATCTCTTTTGTCAAGATAATTCAATGCCTGCTACCTGATGGTGTCACCACTGATGATCTGGAGCTAGAATTCCTTGATTTCCGTCGTTTGACTTCTCCCACCAGATATATAGTCAGATGCTGATGTGGAGAAGCAGTGTCCAGTCTTTCAGATATCAAGCCTGTGAATGGATCCCTGTGGTTCAAGTGACTACCAACTGTCATTATAGGTATTCTCCAGATACCTATCAGCAATTCAGTATGTGAAAGGGTCTTGATTGTGGTAAGGAAGAACCCAACCAATTTCCAGACACACTGTAGATTCTTAATGATATGACACAGCTGCTTGATGACTTCTTTAAGAAATGGAAGAGGTCAAAATCCTTTTATATGAAGAAGGATTTTAAATGATTGGGACTGGGGAAAATGGAAGGAATGAGCAGCGACTGAAACTGAAAGTTGAAAATGTTGAAAATTCCACTTTTTTATGGTGTTAAAGTTGATATACACGTAGAGTGACTGCTACTGTCAAATTTCAAATGCTACTGACAAATTACTCGATATCTACTGATAGGTGCATTGATGGGTTGGCAGCTCTGCATCAGTATGAAGCCTATTTATACAATGGAGTTGAGTTAACCTAGACTTATTGTGTGGATTAAATGAGATTGAACTAATTATTTCTGATTCAGTGAGCCATTTTGTGTTTATTTAACTTACAAGTAATATATATTTAAAATAGATCCATTTTAAGCATATATCATGTTATGTTTTAATGTTAGTTCAAAATGTTAAAGTCAAAATCAGTTTTTGTTGGCACAAATCTTAATCATAACTCTCTTCACACAGGCTTAAGTATTACCTCTTATAATGTGGTATATAATAATGGTGCCATAAGATGTGATGCCATACTGAATGGGATCAAAAGAAGTTCAATATAGACATTTCTCCTTTCATTGCAGCTACCTGTATTCTTCAGTTCACATACACAGAACGTTATCCGGATGAGTTGCCTCTTATAGAAATATTATCATATGAAAACATTGAAGAAGAGGACTCACAGACACTATCAAACAAAATGAAGGAAGAGGTGAAAATTAAGAAAAGAGAATGATATGAAGTTGTTCATGAATGTGGGTCAGTCAGTCAGTATGTGTATGTGTGTGTGTGTGTGTGTGTGTGTGTGTGTATGTATGTCGGGTACAGGGTCGGGTCAATTACATGGTTAAAGTACTTGAGTACAAGTACTTACAATTCTGTTAAATACATGTCAAAGCACTCATTTAAACAATATAGACAAGTACTATATAAAAAATCCAGTTCCGAAGTACTTGAAAATACAAAAACAGGAGTATAATTTATTCATTAGTTATGCTGTACTGGCATAAAAAGACTTAAATAATATATGTCAAAATGTTGTTGATCTGTTATTATTGAATATTTTTGCTGTATTATATGCATACTTAAATATTAGATTTGCTGTGTAAGACACAGCAGTTTGCATTAAGTCATAAGTGAATATGCAAATATTTATATTGCTTAGCCACAGTTTTTGTTTGCGGGGGGAAGACACCTGGGTTAACCAAATGAGGGGCTACTCTCTACTGATATGATAATATTAGCCCAAAGCTCTTTACTGAATAATACAGGGATTCTGACTGATGACCAAAGGATCTACATTATGAAATCTTAATATAATCATTTCAAACTCATGATATGGATACAGCTGACTCAATAAAGATGGTTGATAATTGATGTTTTATGGCCACTTTTTGTGCTCATGGTAGGCTAAATGGGATGAAACACCCTTCAGATATGTCCATGCCAAGATTTGAACATGGTGGTAGTGATCTGTGACCCAACACATTACCGTTAGACCACGGAGGCACCCCTGACTCAATAAAGACTCTTTTCTAGTCAAATGTTTTTCTTTAGTATGCAGATGAAATTGATCATATTTTGAAAGACATCAGTTATAGTTCATCATTCTTTTGTCAGATAATTATCATTATTAACATTCGTCATGATAAATTAGCACTGAAGTTTTCTGACACCCAGCTGTTTAGTAATATTAGTGGGTTCTTACTCCAATAATAATGCAAACAGAACAAAGTGTTTATACAGTAAGAAATTATAATTATGAGATATTAGTCATAGCATTTGATGTTTTAGTATCAGTTTAAACTAACTATCTACATATATAATAATATAAAATCATTAATACTGTAAGTCCCGGGCATTAAGCCGACCCAGCCATTAAGCCGAGGACGGTTTTTAGGCCTAAAATATCATGATTTATGGCGTTACCGTCCAATAAGCCGACCTAAAAATCTCTCTATTGAAAATAAATTAATTAATCAGTAATTATCCCATTATTAATATAAATATGCCCATACAAAATATGTATATGGGGCCACCCTAATGTCTATGCCGCCAAACGAATGATATGCGACACTCTTGTGTACGGGATGTCTTGGGTACGAGTTGGCTTGATACCGGCGCTGTCTTCGTGAAATGCACTATCACAAAAATCAGATAATTCTACATTTAAAAAATTGATTTTCATTATAAAGCCATGTATAATTATCATCAACTTGTTTCACTTCTATTTTCACTCCATGACTGCATGAGTTTAAATCAAAATAACGATTGATGTCCGTTTGCATCTAGATCTAGACTAGGACCTAGGTCACTAGCGTCTAGATGGCTGCTAACACACTAAAAAAGTTTCTCTTGATGACTGGATTTCTTAACACTGAAATATCACCAGCCATTAAGCCGACCCCCCATAATAAGGGTCAAAATGTTGACACAAAGTCTCGGCTTAATGGCCAGGACCTACGGTATATCAGTTCTTCTGATTACATATATCACCTTCCTTAAGCAAGCTGAGCTATGGCATATCTCTCTGTTAATGAATTCTCACATAAATTCAATTCGTATTTCAAGCCAACTTAAGAATCAAATTTTAATTGGCACCTTTAGCATCAATGGAAACATCATCTAAATGAACTTTAACAGTCACAGGGCTCTGTTTTTCTACATTCTGGCACAATTCTCCTCACTCAACATCCCTAGTTTTATATTTCGCTATTTATTTGCTGTGCTGATCCAAAATACAGCATTGCACTATTTACTAATCCTGATTATACCATTTCACCACAACACCTCTATTGTCATTGGAGATATTAGCTTATGGGGATAAATGACACCCAATCCAAGAACATTTTACCTCTTAGTTGTATGAAAGAATATTAAGCATCATTCTCCTGTATCTCAGACATGACTGAACTAAATTGTACTGACATATATATTGGTGCTCAAATATAGAAACTTCCAGGCTAACCTCATCAAAGCACTTTAGGCACAATATACGGGCATAGCAATGCTGTGAATCACTATAAATTTGGAAATTTTACCTTTTGTCAGGGGAAAGCCATTACAGATTTGTATAGACACCATGTTACAGTGGCCAAATATTTATTAAAAAGTACTTTGTAAAGTATTCAGAAGTCCCAGTCAGGGCCGGAAAAATCGGTTGCCTGGACCCCTGGGACAAGTATATTTTCATGCCGGGCTAGTGCTGATTGCAAGTGCCCCTTTGAGATGAAAATTTACCAAATATGTGTATGCGCATGCCTGATGAGCAAACAAATTAAAATAAAAAAAATTTCGTGCTGCTTTCCTATACTTATAATCCGCAATGCAAAGCTGGCTGTGAGGGTCAGCCTAAAGCCGAGATTCTTCATACGCGACATGCATATGCATTATTGCGGTATTCATGTGTTTTGGACACCCCTTTCCCCTTCTTACCTATTTTTCTTTGAAAAGCCTCCCTGGAAACTTCTGGATTCAACCATCCGTTTTGTCGCATACGCAGTCACACATAGATCTATAGAATCATGCCCTTACGTTTACATGTTTTCCATTTTTTGTCGGATTCGCATACCAAGATTCCATATACGCGGTATGCGACATTGCGGTAGCATTTGTGACATTGTGGTATCCATTTGTTTCGGACACCTCTCTCACTTTGTGACCTATTTTTCTTGGGAAAGCCTGCCTGGACACTCGAATCTGACGGTTGAATCCAGAATGTTATGACCGGGTTGTAAAAATATAGATTCAGCCATCCAATTCACACCAATTGATTGCTACATGGAATGGTCTGTTTTGTCCCATTCGGAAATCACATATGCAGTCGCGCATATGGAATCACACTCGTATGTTTACGTTTTCTGTCGGATTCGCATAAGGCATAGACTACCGCGTATATGGAATCTCGGCTTAAGACAACACACTGCTTATTTAAATGGTGTCGCCAATTAAAAGCTGTATTCATTGTAGTTTACTGGCTATGTGTTCTTGGTAATTTGAAATTTTATTTATATAGTGAGAGTGAAGATGGCTATGGTAACTGAGCACAGCAGCAGTGGCCTTTACTGAATAACATTTCTTATCAAACATTCAATTTTTATTGCAAATTTTAGGCAGGTGAAATATAGCCCGATTAAAAATAAATAATAATTTTGGATCAGGTGAAAATTTGTTGGGCAAGTGAAAACATTTGTTGGGCAAGTGCATTTCCTATCTACTTGTCCGGGGGCAACTGAATTGAAAAAATATTTTTCTGGCCCTGGTCCCAGTACTTCCTTGGTCAAGCTTAAGTACAGCCTCCTGAAAATGGCAAATGTAAGTCTTAATTATCCAAGTACATCTACAGAAATACTTTTTATTTGGACCTGTGCCTGTGTGTGTGTGTTAGATTAAATTTAGACTATAAATGTCACCAGCTGAAATATGTTTTTATCTATTTTAGGCTGAAGACAATTTAGGCATGGCCATGATATTCACATTGGTATCAGCAGCTCAAGAAAAGTTAACGCAGATTGTGGAAGAAGCTGCCCATGCTGTTGAAGAAGAGCGAGAAAAAAGAGAACGGGAGAAAGAAGAGGCAGAAACGGTAACACCAACCAATTAAGTTTATTTTGTATTTAAAGACACCGATGTTGGTTGTAGTATGGCAAGAAGATGTGTTAGCATATGACTTTAATGTTCATGATGCATAATGGTCTTTGGTGTATGTGTATATTCAAAATTTCCTATCATTCAACTTGAATTTCAAGTATCTTATTGGGTTTTTACATACATCTTATTTTGGCTATCGGTGTATAGCACCTTTCAGCGGCTGTGCTACTAAGGATGTTTTTATTACATTTACATTATTATTATTATTATTATTATTATTATTATTACTCTTTGTATAGAATGGGAAATCCTTTGACTTTTATGAATCATTTCCAGAAAAGGTTGGAAGGAACCCATGTAACTATTGAGACATTTTTGGCTTGGAAGAATGCTTTTGATGCAGAACTTGCAGAGATGAAGAAAGTAAAAGGAAAAGTTATCATAGAGAGCACTAAACCAACAGGTTTGTACAGTTATAGCTCTCTGTTATGTTGTCTGAAGACTGTTATGCTATTAGATTACCAGCCCATAGATTCAGTTATCCGTTGATGTTATACAGCCTGCTCTATCTTGTGAGGCAAGGTTTATTAGCTGGGATTCAAATTTTACAAAAGCTGTTAAGACAAATTGTCATGTTTGTACTATAAAGTATTCTCAGAAGAATTGATTTAAAGTGAAGCTGTGCGTTAAATTATTATGTACACATAGGCCATCGTGTATATTTAGTAATGATGGCACAAACTCATGCATTCTTTCAAAAAATAATCATGTACCATATATACTCGCATATTAGTCGATCTGGCAGATAAGTTAAGATAAATGTTTGACCCTGTAATTCTTTCCTCATTCATATGGCCACTGTGTAAGTCGAGGTTGACTTCTGAATTATCAGCTTGCCAGTTTTTAAAGAATTTTCAGTCTAACAATATATGATTAAAATCTCTCAAAATCAAAATCATTCTTGTCATCCACTAAAAAGCTGGCCTAGCCATAGTCCGAAATCTTATGTGTAGCAGGAGAATCATCATAATAATCAGCATAGCCATTATTGTCCACCATATCCTCAGTTTCAGCAACACCTTCGCCAAGAATCCCACATGATTTTAACTCAACCACTGACCACAGGAATCAACAGTCTCTTTAGATTACCGCAAGTGTTATTGGTTTATCACCCTTTGTCATCCAATCATTCTATAATTAGTGCATTTCACCCTTAAACAGTTTTCAGGTGTACCGGCTCCAGTAGTGACGTACACCCTGACTGGTTTTCTAAACTATTTCTATTCGCTTTAATGTTATAATTAATAAACATGCCTAATGAGTTACTACTCTATCATACAGTACCATATATACTTGTGTATAAGACGAGGTTTTTATCCTTGAAATAATGCAAAAAAAAACTGTTGGGTCTGGTGACTGATAATAGATACAAATTTTGATTTTTAAAGTTTTAAATTGTGCCTCGTCTTATATTCAAGTTAGGCAGCTTCCCACAATACTGACTCGTATACTGACCCATCTTATATACGAGATCGACTTATACACAAGTATATGTGGTAAACAATCTTCTAGATTATATTTAATGACAATTTATTTGCTTTTTAAATCCACATGAGTGGATTCTATATGCATGTGTTCCATATAGTTCAAGGGTATTCTGATGGTGCATTGTTAGAACACTCCATTGGAAGTATCCACATTGTGGGTTCAAATCAAGCTCCTGTCTGTATTTGAAGGATTTGTCACCCTTCAGCCATATGTCTCACTTGTGACTAATGCTGAGACAAAACATTGAAGTTCAACTGAATACCATATTGTCATCATGATTAGCACATAAACCAAATTATTTTGAGGCCATGGTTATTATTCACTGATGTGTAAATGCATTTGAAGTAATTTATTCATGTATGAGATCAGTCATACAATAAGTTTGGATCACCTTTATTTATCACATGTGGGATGACTCGTAGGTCATATCCATGTGGTACATGGCTGAGAATTAATTCTACATTAATTCTTGCTTTATGCATAATGTTACCAGTATGCCATATGTAATTGTGTCAATATGACTCTTCAGGTAGTTAGTAATTTTGTTTGTGTAATATGATATACTTATGTGCTTGTTGGTCTATTTTAAGGCCGGGAATTGTTCATGAGAGATCACACGTTAGATGACTCGGATGTGAAATTTTTGGAAGAAGGTGAGTTTTTCTTCATAGACACTCTTGTATATCATATATGTGTGAACCATCATGACAAATATTTGTGTGAACATGAATGATCTGGCAGACTGTTATTCATGTGTGCGGTGGGGGGGGGGGCACACACAGATATGGATCTGAAATGTTTTCAGGTATTTTTATACATCTGTCTTAAGCTATTTAAGTTGAATGTCATTTTACTGTAGTAATAATGAGATCTTGTCACAAAACCCACCAATTATCACTTTTTAGCTTTGTTTATGATATATGCCCTTTTTAAAAACCATTTTAGATTGTTCCTTTGGCATAATATTACTACATCCTCATAGTGGTTTCTGATTTAGAGCTAACAGTCCAAATATTAGGTGTCAAAGAATATTTTGTTGATTAAGACTGGTCCGTCTGTTTTCTTATGAAATATAATTTGACTTAGTTTGAAGTAATGTGGTTCAGGATTTGGTGTGTAGCTGTCTTGACATATGGTTTGTTGGGTTGTTCATATTTTGTCATCACAGAACATGAATATATTATAAATTAAAAAAAAACATGCCTACTAATAATACCATCCTTATTTCAAATGAACCTATTATTCTGGTGTTTTATATTAAAATTTTATTAAATTTATTAGTAATATGATAATTATTCTAAAATTAATTGTTATAAATCTTACAGATTTATATTTTCAGACACAGATTTCCATTTTGTCATATACTGATATACTTTTTGTTTCTGTTTCTGACCAACTAATGACCTCCCTGTCAATGCCTTTTAATAACTGATTTGGAAATCACTTACTAAGTTAACAACTTTTCTGTATAAAGTTGGTTGATTACAGGAAAAAGGAAAGATTTTTCTCAAATTAAAGTTAAAATTTTGTAATCCATCTTTTGACCTTATTAAATGCAGACTTTATAGGAACAATAAAAAAAGTAAAAAAAAACCTGCTTTAGTGACCGAAAAGCGAGTTTTTGTTCAACCAAAACAATCCTATACTAGACACATTCCACATTGACGAGGATGTCGCAATAAACTCATAACATTAATTGGCAGTTGATGCTTCACCCAGCTTAATATTTTCAATAAAAAATATATCCACTGACCATACCCCTCATTTCCATTGAATCTAGTAATTTAGTTTTACATGCACTGTATTTGAATTTTTATTAACTTTATTTGTAACATAAGATACTTATTATGAATTTTATTGTTATAAATCTTATCACTGTTTTTTTTCTTCAGAATTGATTTCTATTTTACTCCACACTGATATAGTTTTAGTTTGTGTTTCCCACAGACTAATAACCAGGAATAAACACCTTTTTACAACTGATGTGGGAATTGCTGACTAAACTAATAACTTAATCCTGAGTGAAATCTTCTTTGGAGGCGTGACATCATATCTTTTCCACGTTTTTCTAGTCAAGTGTGTCCTTTTTTAGCATATGAGTCATGGGAATATAATTATTACTGTTTACCTATCAGGACTCTACTGTATAAACAATACTTGCTGTACCTTTGTTGACTAAACATAATTGACAGAAAACTTTCTGTAGAAAGTTGGCTAATTCCATGTAAGGTGTTTTATAAAATTAAACATAAATTTTGTAATCCACATTGTGCATGATGTATTATCTTTATTTCATGTCAGATGGTGGTACTGCTGTAACAGTGGATGAATCACTTTTCCAAGAATTAGATGACCTTGACCTGGAAGAAGATCCTGACACAGAAGGAGCCACACTGGAAAGCTGACTTAACATCAGTCTTTTTGTTATGTAATTATTCACATGGTAGAAGTTGGCTTGTGCTATATGTTTGTGTTTGATAATAATAATTCACCATCATCAGTTAACGTTTTAGCTTATAACAGAGGAAAGTAAATGAAGACATAGTCAAGTGTATTTATACACTGATGTTCATTGCAATCATATGTTAGTTAAATATGTACATTTCTGTAAATAATCATTTAAATACACACAGCTAAGTAACACATTTAGCACACCTTGCCATAATAATCCAGTGATGATTTGAATGTTTTATTGCTTTAAACATTTAAACACTGTTCTGTTGTATTTCATTTCTGGTATATATATATATATATATATATATGTGTGTGTGTGTGTGTTAGTTATAAGCACCGTGACACACCTTAGTCGATGTATTTAGCGTACATGCCATAATAATTGCACACCCCAAGTCCAACGGAAGTGCCGCGTGTTTCAATTTTCGCGGGATCGACAAATAACAAGAATTAGGGATAACATAACATATCCTTTGCACAGCTGATTTATGTGGCAGTGTTTAGAGTTCATTCATCCAAGTGGTGAAGTCAACTAATCAGATGTGTTTTAGCGTGGACGCCAACTACGAAAAGCCACGGGGAAATCGCCCGAAAATTGGTTAATATGACACCTAAAGTTGTGTTGTTTGGAATGCTGAAAAGCTTTTAAAGACAATCATTTGAAACAATTCAGGTTTAACAAATTATAAATATTCTTGGAGAGAAGATTTTGGATTTCAAGACCATAAATAAGAACGGTGTTTTTTTCATAGCATATCAGTGTTTTAGTGCTTTGAGCTTAGCTGTACTAAAAATATACTAATGCGTTGAATGTGCTAAATGCGCTAAATGCGTTGAATATGGTAATTCATATTACCAATAAAACACAACCAACCAAACTCGATATACTTGCTGACATTTATAAATTTACACTTTGTGACAATTACAAAGGTTGTACTATGACGTACTTTCCGCTTCCTCTGGTTCTGTGATAGGTATTGTATTTATTCTAACTTGTTTCCTACACTCTTTTTGATGCGGCATGATGGATTTGTTTTGCGAGTACAACAAATGATTTGTCGTCATGGTATTGGATATCCTGTTCTTCATATGTAACATGGTTGTGCCTCTATCTCTTTTTAGGAGTCTTTTGTAAGGCAGGTGGTAGGTAACCCCCAACTGTTCGAATGTTGCTGTGTCTGAAATGAATATGCATTACGTACATGCATTGATAATTGCATAAACACACACACACACACACACACACACACACACACAAGCGTTCCGATGGCACAGCGGTTAGAGTACTGAGCTGCAAACCTCGAGTTTATTGATTCGAATTGTTGACTAGGTTTGTGGGATTTATTTTCCTTGACAGTAATCAGCGCTGAGGCCAAAAAATCAACGCATTTTGTCGCGTCAGTGTTGTTTTGTGTTTAAATTTCTCGAAAACATTTTGGAAAAGTTATATATGTAGCCATTACTTTCATCCTTACAGCGTATGTAATATGTTCATGAAAATCAAACTGTTTTCCCGAAAGGTAATCTTTAGTGCATAGTAAAATCGAAACGTTCTGCAGTTCATGTTTCGGGGGTGAGGGGGGGGGGAATGCAACCGATAGAGTAGAGATTTTATGGCGATAATCTAATCAACTCAAGAATTACTCAGAACTGGTATAAACTAAACAGTGATGGATAAACTACTATAATGGAGAAGCTACTGTCCGGCATGTCCTGACAGGTTTTACAATGACGACATGTCCAGTCTTCTGGAGGCAGATTCCGAACTTTTAGCGCAAGAAACGCGAACAATATCCAAACTTGGTAATTGGGTACCATACGAATCATCAGAAATGTTTGAGTATGCAGCAACATACAAATACCTAGACTTCATTTCTGTCGCTGTTCTTTGGGACAGAATCATGATAAACAATAAAAACGATAATCTACCACGGTGATAAAATGAAATGGGAGCAGAAAATGGGGATATAACTAGCCAGGCGTAAAACTAAACATTGCTTCGGTTTGATGAGATAATTTGAGTGTTGTTCATTTTGAACTATTGGACGATAACTTCCGACATTTACCATAATAATAATAGTAATATTAGCAATACTACATAGCGGCGCATACAGAGAACTATCGATTTCCAAATGTTCTCTTGTTGGGCCTACGCCTCTATAACCCTCCCCATGATAATATTTAACATCCGCAAGTTAATTGGCCACACTAAATTAAATCGATAACAAGAACAAACAAGTTCAGATTTACTGACCAGAAAGTTGGTTTTTGTTCAACCAAACAAAACTACACCGTGTGATAGGTTCACACTGCCAACAATACTAAATTTATCTCTTTATTTGGCTGTTGATGCCACATACAACTTAATTTCATGATGTCATACCAAACGATTACCGTCTTTCCCAAGCATATAAATGTTTGTTTCGAGCAATTAACTGCAGTGGAAAGAGCCTAGTGAAACGCAGTGTTATCCAGTTTCACTTATAGGAATATATACTCGGGATGCTGCATAGACGTAATAGTGAAAATTGAAGATTATTTTAAAACAAATAAACATCTTTCAAATGTAGTAGGACGTAGAAGGAATAGCCGTGATATCAAACAAGCACTCGGCATTCGTTAGCAGTTTGTGAATGTTAAATTGCTGCTGCTCAGTAATGCTTCACTTCTCACTTTCATGTCTGAATCGCAGTAGGAGTTCAAATAATCATAAATCATTTTGCTTCTCAAATAACATACCTGTCATGTGCGACTCTTGTTGTCTCGATGGTCGAAGTGTAAGCCTGTCTTCTGTGTGTCGATCTTCAGTTTCAGTAACGGTACGGTGGCCAATATTAATATTGTCGCCCGAGTCCAGTGATTTCCTGGATAAGCTATCACGAAGTATGTTAGACCTTTCAGTATGCTTGTCCTTGTGATTGGCATACATCAATTTGTTGTAAACAGATTGAATCTTTGTCTTGATGGGATTCAACTTAGATTTATGTTTTAAACCACTGAACTTTTTGTGTTGTTTGATATCGAGCTGGGTATGGTACCAATGCTCGAGTGGTGGCTGTTTTGTTGATGACGCATTTGGGATGTTGGTATCATGTTTTCCCGGCGGCTTTTCTTTCAGCAGATGGCTTGCGCCCGGTGCAAATCGGTCATAGATCACGTGACCATTGAAGAACCTATCAGATAGACGTCTGATGTCGGTGGCCGTCAGGAATACTGGATCTATTTTCAGACGTAGCGTTTCAGGCGTTCGTTGGCGGGTAGACTTGCACCCAGGCATGTTGTCGGCAGGCGTTTGATGATGTCCAAAATCGTTATTCGTTCTGGATCTTAGTTTATCGGGTGACCGTTGCTTTAGGATCAGTTCCGTGCGTTCTTTCCGAATCCTTAACTGACTCAGACGAGAATTGCCTTCAATCCTCGATGAGTTCAGGTCATAATGCATGGATTGAGATCCTTCATTCGGATGTTTTTTGTTTGTTGTACTGTGGTACTCACTGTGCTCTATGTAGATGCTGTAGTGATTTTGTTCGTTAGTGTTCAGATTTGGCAGTCTATCGCTGGACACATTCGGTGAACCTGCAGTTTGGTTGTCATTCTCGAATGCAATATCTTTTCTCTTTGTCTGTGTCAATATTCAGTGATATATAAGCATATATAATTACGGGTAATAATGTTATTTTTCAATGTAAAATTTCGCAAAAATGTACACTAGCACGGATTTTGTATATATGATATGTACCTTGCATACAAAACAAAAACAACTGGTGTTCGTATTCAGCATTCAATAGACAAATCATTGACTGAGTTAATGTGCTTTACCTGAGGAGAGCGTACACTTGGTGATATTTTGTGATTTTTATCCAGGTTGATGTTTGCTTGGTGATTGACTGTCCTGTTGGTTGGATGGTTATTGACAGTGAGTACTGTACCCTGCATGTTGTTACCTATCTCAGATATCAGATGTTTGTTGTGCAGCGTATGTTGTGACTGGCTGTTATCTGTGATAGCCATTACCTGGCTTTTACCTATTCTGGCTGTTAATTGGTCTTTATCTGTTCTAGACGTTACGTGGTTGTTATCTGTTCTGGCTGTTAATTGGCGGCTGTCTATTCCAGACACTACCTGATTGTTATCTGTTCTGAACGTTAACTGGCTGCTATTAGTTCTAGCAGTTGACTGGTTGTTATCTATTCTGGCTGTTAATTGGCTGTTATCTGATCTAGCCGTTATCTGGCTGTTGTTAGATTTAGCTCTTCCCAGCCATCTGTCAGTAGGAGGTATTGGCAAGTCCAGATTGTCGTCAAGTCGCTGAAGCAGCAGTTGGTAAGTTGCATATAGTGCTGTAGGTCGTGACGCGGCTAAAGCCATTATTATTTCTGACTCTTGGTATGACAGCATATCACGCATATAGCCCATCACCTGGTGAGGAGAAGTAAACACATAGATAACGGCCAATCATTCAATATGCCATTTTCAGGACGAATGACTAGATATCTTTACGTGTTACAACTTCTTCTGTGTTCGGCGTGAACTCTGAAACCAATTCATAGAATATACTCGGGTTTGGGGATGTGCGGTTAAAATCTACAAGTTAGTTCGGTTCCAATTAGTTCGTTCATGTTTATTGTATGGTGCAATATTATTTGGCTCCTGTCCTAAAACATCGATGGGTTACACTCTCGTGATGGCATCACGGTGATGCTGTTGGGTTTAGAATGGATTGGAGACTTGTAGATCTTGGGATAGAATCTTGGCGTTATCTGTGCGTGTTGGATGTTTTACACGATTATCTGATTGCCGTCAGGTATAACCCCTTGGCGATAAGTCCAAAGTGTGACCCGGGACCAAAGCTGGGCGAACCAAACCTTGCATGGATTCAGTCCTCCAGATATCAATTGTTACCTAGATATCAAGGACATTGTTGGTATATCATAGAATAAAGGTTATACCTGGTAAACCTGATAAGCTAGTATATAAATCCTTTATTATGTTAATACCTTGTTATCGACCTGTTCCAATGGGATTTCCTCTCTTAGAGGCCATGGTTCTAGTGCGACATATTCATAGTTCAGCCAGGGATGTTTCATTATGTCGGCAATGGACAAACGCTTGTTCTCATTCACTTCTAACATTCCTCTTATTAGATCGCCGCATTCTGCAATTCATAATATAGGTCATCATCATTGTCATCATCGTTGTCATTATCATCATATTCATTATCATCATCATCATCATCATAAATATGGATATCACCGTTATGATGATAAATATTTTCACCGTCGTAGTCATGATCATGATCATCATCATCATCGTAGTTATCATTATCATCATCATCATCGTCGTCTGAAAGATTACAATAATGTCTAAAATCCTTTAACAATTTCACTAACCAGTGGTCAATGTTACAGGTATTGTACAACCCTTCAGTATGGCGGCATATAGTTTGGATATATGATTGGGTGGGTCGACTGTAAATGGCAACTGGCCAGTCACCATAGCATACAGGTTGACACCTCTGTAAACGACGAGATAAATACAACTCAAATCAATGTAAAGCAATAATTTTATTGCACTTGTCACTTATAAACAAAATGGCAAATTAATAAGTTTATTACCATCAGGCCTGGTATAAATAGACAACTTTTATTTTATTTAAAATACCTATTGATCTAATGGCTAAGGATATCTTGGTATTGTTATTCTGCTAACTTACAGACTCCAGACATCCACCCCGGGTCCATATTTTGCTTTGTTAAAGATCTCAGGAGCAGCATAAGCTGGAGAGCCACACTGTGTGTCTAACAGGTTTTCACCATCGTAAGAGTTACTTAGACCAAAGTCTACAAATACAAAAGCTTACATGCAATTCTGGATTTTGGCTTTTAAAACCTACCGTAGTTCAGGTTATCAAACAACCGTGGATTAAAAAAAGGGAATTTGCAAATATTGAACGAATTTTTCACAATGTGTTGTGTCAAATACATATGCTACTATTGATTCGGTCTCAAATAGAATCACAGTCAAGCCCATCCACCCTTTTACTAACCTATCAGTGTATCTATTAGTATAAATCTTGTGATCCTTCATCGAATGCAGAGCGCAGCTAACAACAAAAACAGCACGAATAATAGTATAACACTTGATACTATTTTTAGCTGCACTGTTTTCACGCTAGTTGGTGCCATGAGCTTTGTTAAAAGTAGATAGATATTTTCGCAGATTCTATTTAGCGATGCTATTTTCCAAAGACGTTATGATAAATCATCACGTTGTACTTGTAGCCCTATTTCCAATACACGAGTCTGTTTATTACAATTATCTATGTGTCGCCGGAGAACTGTCAACTATTTATTTTGTTCTTGTTTAAAATTAGAAGTGAAAAATAAAATAAGGTTCTGGTGAATATGGACGAAGAAACAACTTCAACCGCATTATGTGTTAGACATATAGAAAACTTGAAATTTTCAAACTTTTGGATTTATGTGTTGAGTCCAATCGCTATACGCGATTAATGAATCCTTGTTATGTTTATCCCTGGAGGGGCCACCCCTAAGATATATTTCTCTTAAGGGTAATATCGAGATTCGTTATTGGGGCGTCTCCGTGGTCTAGCGTTAGTGTGTTGGATCACAGATCACTACCAATCTAGACGTGGGCATATATGAAGGGTGTTTCATCTTTGACTTCGCTTCATTACTTTTGGAGGTCGCTCGGCTCATTTGGCCAACCATGTGCACAAAAGTGGCCGTAAAACACCGACCATCATCGAGATTCGTTACAAAAGCTTGGACTCCTGCAGCATAATCCGTTGATGACTGAACTGTAGGAGTGTCTTATATTCGCCATATATTATTGCTATGTACGAAGCCGAAAATAGCTCAATTCGACAAATTCAAAGTAGTAGGGCCAGTTCTGAATCACGAACACTTTATAGGGTGTATTATTTAGGTATGTGAGTATAGATGGGAATTGACTTGTCCTGTGTTGCTTCGATGCTACAGTCAGCACATATCGCCATTAGTACAATAAGCTTGTATATATAAATTAAAAGCAAATGGTGTGATATGGCTACAGCAGCCCTCTTTATCTGGAGTATATAACAACAACAACAACAAAAATTCAAAACAGGAATGATGTTTTTTCAGACTATTACATAAAACTACAATTTGTATATTATCCTTCCATGATAAAATAACAAGAGCTTCCGAAAACTTAGCGTCTTGACTTTGAACTGGGATAAGTTATAATGCCCGAAGTCAGTCAAGATCGGAATATTACTGTCAAGCTGCTAAAATTATAATATTCTTTCCAGGCTAAACTGGCCAAATAATATGAATGTTCAGTTAAGAGGCTAGAGTTATTTTAAAAACAAACAAGTATTTAAGGACCATATAAGGATGGTCTCTCACAAACTCATTGTATTATTGCGAGGTGTTTCATTCTTATTATGTTCTGTCTAATTAATATTTTTTATATTCGAAATAGGTGGCGAGATTTGTACTGTAAACAGCTTGATAGGTAAACAGCCTAAATGAATATTTTAAAAAATATATATATATATATATATATATATATATATATATATATAATGTGATTGTCAAATAAACGTGTTCGTTCGTCCATATTAAGACAACAATAAATTGAATTATGATACTTTTTACTTGTGGAGTAAATCTTAGTGTAGAATGACGCTTTAATGGTAACCAACTTTGAAGCTAAGTATTAAGATAATAAAGATGAAAGACAACAAACCACTATATATATATATATATATATATATATATACATCGGTATTCCAAATCTGCTTTCAATTATGATAGTAATTATTGTAGTGCGATTCAGTATCAGTGAGTAATAGCTAAATAATTACTTCTAATAACAAACATACTGTTACCTATAATCTTGATGTTTCTGTTTTTGTTCATCAGCAGGTTCTCCACCTTTAAGTCTCTGAAATATATATATATATATATATATATATATATATATATATATATATACAAGGATGTGTATGTGCATGTGTGTGTGTGTATGTGTGTTATTAGTAATAATATTTTTTATCGTAGCGACGAGGAGCAGTAGTAGTAGTAGTATAGAATTAGAAGCAGTAATAGTAGTAGTATTGGCATGAGCAGTAGTAGTAGTAGTAGTAGTAGTAGTAACATCAACATCAGTATTTGTAGTATCAACCGCAACAGCAGTACTAGAAGTATGTGTTTTTATTAGTTACAGACAAATTTGCCTTCAGAACAAGACAATTGAATATGTCGGTGACCCATTTGTAATAATTGATAATTATTATCTCCTTGTGATTGGTCATGTGGCTATATTTATCACGGTATAAAAAGCACCTGTCCCCAGATGATCCGTGTCGAACTGGTCGTCGACACTGCCAAGTCTACCAAACCATTCGGCATATACTCGTGATCAAATTACGCTATTAGAATGATCGATTTCCAATCATTCATATCATCTAGTATTTCGTCTCTTGCTTCAGTAGATAGGGTTAGATTTTGGTCTCTGTTGACCTTAGCACACACGATAATGATATTGATATGAGAGAGGTGTATTAAAACTTGACAGCAGATGGATGAGTTCACTTTATCATCAAATTAGAAGATGGAGTAGATTACCTCTAGGTGTCGCTAACCATGAGGTGTATATAACTAACTGATATACTTGGGATTAGCAGAATGAGTAGATTTTCGTGTCACCCAAGGAAATATATATATATATATATATATATATATATATATATATATATATAATTGAGCATGGACATTCTGAACAGGAGGTCGCAGGTTCGCGCCTCGGTCGTGGTACTATAATGAGAGGAGTTTTCATCCAGCCAGGCAACTGGCAATGTTTCTTCCACCGAACATGCCATATATTCTAAATATATTTATAATTGGTCTCCGTGTTTATAATTACAGACCATATGCATCTCCCTCATTTGAAGTTGCCATATATATATATATAAAGAGTAACACTACACAGCCTTTAGAAATCATAATATATATTTCTTGTCCACATAAAACTATTAGCTTTGTCTATTTTAATTAAGACGCCCATTTTACTGATAACTCTACAGTTTATTATTATCTCTTATTATCTAACATAAGACAAAGCCATTTTTCTTCTCCTTTGAGGTCATTTTTATGTTACGGTAATGTGGTTTTAAGAATGGCCGGATTCCATCGCAATAAACATTTCTGAGGTGGCTTGTTATCAAGGCTCACTACGGTCTAAGATAATTATTTTCCAACTGTCAACAAATAGGCTGAAATTATTCAGTCTTTGTATGCCGAGTTCCAGGTTATTAGTCGACCTAATCGGGATCACTGACACACATTGACATTTGGCGGGTCCCATGGAATATAAACATCAATGCCAACTGATTTAAACCCGTGAAGCAAAGAAAACATTTACAGTTAAATGCCTCATTTATTCGCGATGTACAAAACTGTCGTTCTCTCGCTTTTCAAACGAGGCATTTGTTTTCCAAGTGAAAGTAACCGGGGAAAAAAAATCGATGTTCAAATATCTGTTCCAATAACATTTTTAAGACTAGACGTGGTTCTTGTCTTGACACTCGACAACACGGTGGTACTCTTGTTGTGTACTTTCCAGCTTAACACAACTTTTATGGCAGAAGATTCGTACACATGGCCACCAAACACTCAATGTAAGCAACATAAGAAGCATTGGAACCAAGTCCGTCTTTAATCGTTCTAAGTTTATTAATACTATTTAGCAGTAGGACAGAAGCGCCAGTCAAGTACAGACCCGTTATGGAATATGGAGCTGTTTCCTAATAATAATAATAATAATAATAATAATAATAATAATAATAAAAATAATTATGTTTATTTAATAAAGTACTCTTACTAGCTGGAGCCCATAATAATGCTTTAAACTAAAATTTGTTTCTCTGTTCGGAATCAGTAAAACATGATTATATAAAAGGGAGACGATGTCGGTGGAATTAATGAGTTAATAATATTAATATCTCAATCTGGTTTCCTTTTTTATAGACCACATGTAATTCTATAGTAATATTAGTAAATGTAATCAGATTTATATGCTGATATGAAGACAATTCATGCTTAGTTACAAAAACAAAAAACATTAACGAACTAACTAACAAACTAGCTAGCTAGCTAACTAACAAAAAACCAAACAACAAGCCAACCAAACAGACAGACAGACATACAGACAGACAGACAGACAGACAGACAGACAGACAGATAATCCAAAAATGCATATGTAGTTACAGATTTTCCTAATTATTTTAATATTTTAAATGTTTATTTCTGGTTAATTAAAATATAATCTGAATGACTTGTACTCAATATATAACGCTTTATATTTATAATCCTACATTAGCATATTTACACGCCTACATGTTTTCTTTACCAGAAATAGTCCACAATGGAAGTGAAGTCAAATGCTTCTTTGAGGTCTATGTCTTTACTAACCTATGTATTACTCCAGATCTGTGCATGTGATCCACAGCAGAAATGATCTCTCTCATGAATCGTCGAGCTTCTCTTTCACTTATCCCGTTTCTGAACGAAATAGAAAATTACACATTCACCGCACATTAATGAACAGTCGTCCCAGCACGCACATATCTACATAAATATCATTTCTCAATAGAATAGCTTTAGTTTCCATCAGCTAAGCGTCACATTTCGTGCACTTAGATACGCTTTGACCCTCAAATATAAATAAATAACTATCTTATAATAAAAAAACACCATTTGTTTAGGAAGCTATTTGTGTGTCATATATTGCCTTTCAGTATGAGATTGACACCTATATTATAAGAGTCGTATAAGAGTTAGAATGGGACGGTTGTTTATTGGTACTGTCTGTTTGTACCTGGCATTCTCTATGTTTACTATCTGTTTACATTCTTCAGTCTTTCTCTACTGTCTATATCAGCCATTCTCTATGTTTACATATCTGTTTACAATCTTCTGATGGCTTGTTGATTATTTGTTACATATAGTTTGATGAGAACCGGTTTATTGAAGATATGGGATGTTTACTAGATGCATACAGGTAAAACAGAGTGTGCAAACATTCAATGTCAAGTTTAAGACTATGAGAGTGATGGTAATTTTTGTATTTATTTCTAAATTGCTTTAAAAAGACGAGTTTGATAAACTCATAATACAATATAAGTCACAATAAAGTATGCGCCAAATTGCAGAAAACTATATTAATAATACTTTCAACTACCTATCATTCAGATATTTCATCATGTCTCCGCCTTCTACTAGTTCCATGACGATATAGAATGAATTTCCGGTTTCCATAATCTCGTACAGTCTCGCGATATTTGGATGATCCAGACGCTGTAGTAGGGTCGCCTCACGATGCATGTTCTTTCTGATGTACTCGCGTTTTTCAACCAGTTTCTTGGGAATTACTTTGATGGCTACCTGGAAAGACAAACTCGTATTGATATGACAGAAAATAGTGCTTATATGTAGTGCCGTGACATGATATATTATTTTTCTTTAAAGATTATTATTATTATTATTATTAATATTGTTATTATTATTATTTCTTACATTTGTTATAGAATATAATTAATGAATTTCTTGTCGATCATTGCAACAAAGATTAATAAGGCCGATAAATAATTTATGACCTAGATACAATCCAATTCTCAGTTCAATATGGTATCAGTTTTGATAAAAATTATAAACACATCAGAACGAGAAACAGCTATTGTTGTGACTTATGATGATGCTTGTACGTGTGCATATGTAAAGACGAGAATTCAGTACTTCTGGCCCAGAGCAATGTCAATTTCACAACTATCGTGACGATATTTCAAATACAAGTCATAACGAGAATAAAACGATCAATTACAATATCGTAAAAAATAAAGAGAATCCGGATGTCGGTTAATTATTAGATATAAATCTAATGTTTTCGCTGATTATTATACACTTTAAAAACAGATTAAAAATTGTTACAGTATTTCTGAATTCCGTTACTGTTTACTCTTTATGTTTCACGCTCAGTATTGTCGTGTTCCATGAAATGGCTGATCGTGACGGATACATTGTCACGAATTACGCTTAATCTTAAGTGGAATCAATCAACAAAAGCAATTAACGTAACCGTAATTTTGTGTGTATCAAGTACAAAATGTTGATCAATCCACAAGATTGATCAAATCGTTATCGTCAATTAGCGGGCCGAGTGTTATGTTATCCCTTTAAGTGAATAACTATGTTCAATGTATTTCGTGATCTCGAACGACCATCTCCATGCTAACAACTACCGTAGCTATCATAGTCCCGTTACTGCCATCAGGATCTCAGGGATTTAAGCTTGCCCAATCACTACCATTAATGTCATCTTATTGGTTATTGCGAAGCTATTTCGGCAGAACTTATCATTCAGTAAAACTGCGGTAGCGTGAAAGACTATAATAATAATAATAATAATAATAATGCAGATTTAATAAACCTTAATAACGATTAAATAAAACTATAATATTATACACCAATGAGATGTATCTAAGAACCAATCCCAAACAATTTCAGTCACATGTTCCACAAAGTGGCGAGTTGTAAAGCTAACCACGCAATCCTTATATGATTTGAGCCGAGAAATGGGCAGTTACAATGTAATGTTTTCGAGATAACATTCTATATTTCAAACATATATATATATATATATATATATATATATATATATATATATATATATATATATATATATATATATATATATATATATATATATATATATATATATATTCAGGTGTGTACGATTGATTGACATATAAGCTATTAAGTTGGAAGTCGATTAAAAACATTGTGGTTATTATAATCAAATTTTCAACATTTTATTTGGATGCACACTTTCATATTGCATACCCCTTTCTCTCTCAGCCGATGTATGCCTTTTTCCAACTTGGTCAGCAAATGTATGTATAATTTTACCCAACTTACCCTTTTCTTGGTCATTAGATATATGCTTTTACCTAGGTTCGTTTTCCCTATTCAGCAGAAAGACATGTTTACTGACTTTATTCCTTCTTACGTCAACAGATATATGCACTCCTCCAACCAACATACTCTTTCCTGGGTCAATAGATATAAGCCGTTACCCAGCCGACCATTTTGTTAAGGGACGGATATACATCTTGACCCAGTTTACCATTTCCTTGCCGAATAGACTTACACCTTTATCCAGCTTACCCTTTCCTTAGTCAGCATATGTACACCTATGTGGACTTTGGCGAAAGATCCTTCTCCTATGGCCTTGCCCATCACGTAGCCGCCAACTTTCTTCCTCTTCTCAGGGCTGAAGTCCTCCTTCATCGACTGCCGGAAGTGTTCCCGGAGACGACCAATCATCGCGGCCACTGGCTGTTTGTTCCCGGACAGAATGTCGACTGTAATTCTATTACTCAATAAATCGGCTACAGATATATCTTCACATGTCCACACTTGTCCAGCCACTACATGTATCCTACTAGTCACACGGCTACTTCCTCCATTATGGTCTCCTACGCTATGGGTTCCTCTACTATGCTCTCTTACGCTATTGTCTCCTCCACCGTGGTTTCCACATCTATGGTCTCCTCCACTAAGATCTCTTGCAATAGAGTCTCCGCCACTAGGGTCTCTAACACTAAGGTCTCCTCCACTACGGTCTCCTTTACTATTGTCTCCTCCACTGTTTTCTTCTACAATGTGGTATCCTAACCATTGCCTCTTACACTAAGGTCTCATTGACTAGGATCTCTTCCACTAAGGCATCTTCCACTAGGATCTCCTCCATTATGGGTTCATTCACTATAGGTTCCTTCACTATGGTATCTTCCACTAAGGTATCTTACACTAAGGTCTCCTCCACTATGGCCTCATATCACCACACGGACAGCTTTGACTTATCTATCGTTCAGAGTCGCGCTGTGATCGCTAATCAATGAGAACGCCACTGGTCTGCCTTTCGTGGGCTATCCGAAGTCGTTAGGATCCCACCGTTTGGTGGCGGCATGTTGACAATATACAGCAAACCTCTAGCACCAAGTATCTATTGTACCTTTTCTCCTTGACAGCGCTATGGAATCATTGAGTTTATATAGACCCGATATTAAGGTAATTTGTAAAAACATTCACCTGTCATAGCGAGAAGTGTGCTGCTGGTTTGTGTAAATATAAAGCTACTTGTGGCTGAGAAACGACTGTATATATATATACATATATATATATATATATATATATATATATATATATCATTACTGCGGAAATCTGAAACCGCAAGTAGAAGCTTTTCGAAATCACGTAAAATGCTGACAGAATAGTTTGCTCTTCTAGAATATCAATCGATATCCTGTATTGACCAGATTATATTCAAAATCGGCATTCTGGATATATGCCATTTTATGTCTAACTCAAAGAAAACGCTGCTTCTAATGAAAGTTCAAATGACTTTTAGCCACATTTATATAGTCACGCATAGTGTTTATGAAGTGAAGGTAGTCAGTGACTAGTTGTCACAGTAACAGAGGCCCCTGTATGGTAAAACCAAAATAGATTATCACTTTGTTACAAAAAGTGGCAGGCACCTTGTAACCAGAGACGCTAAAAACCGTCTGTCGGCATCACACTATACATACATACACACGCGCACCATCCCACCCACCCACACGCGCGCGTGAATACACACAAACACAGATAGACAGACAGACATACATACATACATACATACAGACAGACAGACAGACAGACAGACAGACAGACATACAGACAGACAGACATAGACACACACACACACACACACACACACACACACACACAAGCTCGTTTTATTATAAAACTACCTGGTGCTGACAGACCTATGTATTGATCTTGTATAGCCGTCAGGTAAGCTGAACTAGTTTACAAACAAGCTACTGCGACGACTCTTTGTTCAAGATGATAAAGAATGAAGCACCACTTCTGACTAGCGTTGACCACTACATAAAAGGACACTTGGTGGGTTGCTAAGAGAGAAATTGTCATAATATTCAAACTTCTCTCAACAGATCATGATATTCTGTACTGACAGGTCGAGGTTTATGTACATGTCAGGTCAGTTTGATATACGTGTAGATGTAGGTTTGGTGTGTAAGTTTACGGTATCTATTTGTGTGTGTGTCTGTGATCAATTAAAAACTTCCCAATTTTAGACAAACTAAGTGCAATAAATATTATTCCGATTGTATGTCAACAAATTAAAAGAGGACTAACTGTAAGGAGTTATTTTACTGTTTAAATCATTATAAACTGTAGTATTAGTACTAATTAGAGTATTGACAAAAGTTGAATCCTCCTCCTCATCATCATCAGTATCATCATCATAAGTACTACTACTACTACTACTAATAATAATAATAATAATCAAGTAGGAAATGACATTTTCTGGAGGAAATTAGTACTACAGATTGGAGAGTTTTCGTAAAATCAAACGTTCTATAAATCTACAGATTTATAGAAGTCATTTCCCAATCACTGACGTTTGTAAAACTCGAATATATTTGGAGCGCTATGATCAGTTAAAGTCTTGTAGCAACAATCAGGTGGTCATGACGTATCCATTTATTGACTTACATGATCCCAGTTCATGTTTCACCCATAAATACATATCCCCGTAATAAGATTGTACCTTAGTTTGTGGTCATTTAAAGAACGATGCAAGTGAAACACAGTACTAACCAGGTAAGTTCTTACCTGTTCATAATTAGCTTATTTTATCAATTTAACATGCATACAACCAAAAGTAACAGGTAATTAATCTTGTTATATAATCTGAGATCTAAAGATGAACATCAAAGCATTCCATCTAAGTAAGTTGTGAGTTAAATATTTGCTTGGGAAGTTGCTATTTTTGAGAGTGTTATATTTTCTACTTAAAGATAGGATTGATTTTGTTTTTTTTCCAGCCATACCTGTTGTCATCAAGACGATATGTGGATGTGATACCGTAAATGTGGAATCGATGGTATATACTGCACTGGCTAAAAAATATACGTGTACAAGTGTTACAAAGATAGCCAACCACAATGCTTTTGTCACTATATTAACATACTTGTAAATAGTCTGGCGCCGCGCGCGCGCGCGCACCCCCCACACAGAGGTAATTTGTTAAATGTATAGCTATTATGATCCCGTCGTGTCATTCGCAGTATCGGAGTTCTGCCTGAAATTCGCTGTTCTCGACCATGGGTCAAATAGATCAAGTGGATAGGCGCTTTAATTTAGATCCCACCACACCTAACTCAATATACTTAGGGACGCTAAATTATGCGTGAATGAACGTTCCCTTAGTGATGAACGGAAACGTATGAGGGTTAGCTGTTAGGTTCGAGTAAATCATAGTATTTATTCAGGTTTGAGACGATATTTCGTTCTAGTCCAGTAATAATCCATTGTGCGGTATTGCTACTTTGTTTTTATTTTAATTTAATCGCTTTAGTGAGTCCATACTGTGTTAGTGTACATTCTCTTTGTTATGAACAAACTGTAATGTTTGTTAACACGCTGAGGCTATATATAGGGCGTGAATTTTCACTTAGGTTAGAGAAGAACTTCGACGCCAGACCAGTTGGACGCGTATTGATACATGGTTCATATAGGTAGGATTTATTCAGTTATTCGAACCCAGAATAAAGCTGAGGTCAGCATCTGAGGTGTCGAAATGCTTTACATACAGGTTTCTTTTGACCACAGAAAAATTTCTGTTGAATGTAAACTGTGGTGTCAAAATAGTTTATGATATGTATGTCAATCACTATTGAACCACACGCACGTGTTGTTTGTTGCGAGCTGTGGATCAAATGGTATGTTACGTGTTGCTTTTTTTCGAGCTGATGTAGCCCCTTTTCGTAATTTTGTCGCGTACGAAAAGCGAATTAGCTGGTTCCCACAGGCTGATGAGTAGACCAGACACATGCTTAGGTATACCCACACATTTTCAATATGTGGAGGTATGGAACATTTTATTTTTAGATTAATGTATGTATAGTTGTATTTAGATTTATGGAGGTAGGTTTCGAAGGATGTTTAGATATGTTGATGCTCTGTGCCTGTTGCCTCTTACTATGTACCCTAAAACACACACAAACACGCACAAACACAAACGCACACAAACGCATACAAACGCCCATACGCACGCACACACACGCACACATATGCACACATATGCACACATATGCACACATACGCACACATACGCACATACACGCGCACATACACACACATACGTACATACGCACGCACACACACATATATTTAGTTAGTTAGTTAGTTAGCACTGATGGCGTCAATTCAGTATTCAATATTCTATGATCGCCTTTTTCTTCTCCATGAACATCGATATTATCTTACAATAGAACTCTGATAACTTGACAGCTAAATCATTAGACATCTTGAACATCACGAAATTCCACCATTATTCAAATACCTGATATTGTTAACATTATGTGAATATAACCTTTTCAAAAACCGTCAATTAAAAATCGCTTTATTTAGGACTCTTGGAAACATTCATAATAACAACATTTAGGTTATGTCGGAACAATAGTCTTAAATTATGTAGATTTATGTGTAATATTGCGTTTTTATCTACATAAATCCCATAAAACATTTCAAACAGTTTGACTTTACTATATCAAATAACTAATTCATACTACAACATTATCAATAGATGGTAATAATTTCACTTCAGTAATGTAAGTTCCGTGTTTTTCGTTGTTGATTGTGACATCAGTAAATATCATGTTTCTATCTAATTAATATATTAATTACTTGATTCGGCGCTCGTTATTAATTTCACAAATATTATGTGTTAATATCTGAGGCGATTCGTTTTATCTAATATTCTCCACGGCAGTTTCAATGTGTAAAATATGTAACATGACTCTTTCGCTAATTCATGCAGCTTGTCACTTATTTCATATCAGGTTAACTTGCTTTAGGATTACAAAAACGAAAACGGAACTTGTGCGATTTATTAAATATTATGAAGAAAACACAGCTATCAAGATAGGTGTGTGAGGTGGCACAGCGGGATGATTGTGTATAATATTACAGATAAAACTGGAAATTTTTGTCAGGTTTTGTAAAGAGAAGCAGTTTGTAAAGCAACGTATTTATGCAGCAATTTTTCGGACTGCATTTGTGTAAATGTTACAGGAGCATGTCAAATCGACGGCACTTTTTTTGTTATTCCACTTGGATATTTGTTATTTTCGCATTTGCTGAAGTTACAGTAACATCTGTAACTGGTTTAGTGAAAAAGACTTCTAGAAGTCATTCGATGAAGACATTTAATGAGATTTTAGGACAACCAATTTATGGTAAGAAACAAAGTTACGTCATGATATATAACAACGATATTGTTTACATTATGACATGGCTAGTACTAGTACTAATACTGATTTTACTACTTTAACAATAACAATGACAACAACAATAAGAGCAGCATCGGCAGAAGTTTTAACAACAACTACTTCTACCACTACTACTACCATTACAACCACCGCCACTACCACCACAATCAACAACAATAACAACAACTACTACTACTACTACTATTACTACTATAACTACTACTTCTACTACTGCTCCTACTACTACTACCACGAACACTACCGCCGCCACTAAACAATCTTATTACCACCGAAACTACTACTACTACTACTATTACTACTGCTACAATAACAAAAACAGCAGACGCATCAACAACAATAACACCACCACCATCATCAACAACAACAACAATGACTACTACTACTGCTGCTACTACTACTACTACTAGTACTGCTACTATTACTACCAGTTATAATACTACTGTTTCAACAACAGTAACAAAAACAGCAGACGCAACAACAACAATAACACCACCATCATCAACAACAACAATGACTACTACTACTACTACTACTACTACAACAACAACAACATCTACTACTTTCCATCACCACCGCTACCAACAAGAACGACAACAACAACAACTACTATTACTGCGGCTACTAGTATTACTACTCATAACAACAACAACAATAACGGCTGAAGCAGTAACAACTAAAATAATTGACATTAATGCGATTTC
Source organism: Paralvinella palmiformis (assembly GCA_025642065.1). NCBI lineage: Eukaryota > Metazoa > Annelida > Polychaeta > Terebellida > Alvinellidae > Paralvinella > Paralvinella palmiformis. Next base: position 17,123 of record JAODUP010000434.1, on the reverse strand, counting down.
GAACAATTTCCTGTTCTGACGAGTAGGTCATAGTATTTATTGCTTATGAGGTTATTGCTCCCCTCCCCCCCGAAACACATAAACAACATATTATGCTGCGGCTGAGAAGTTCTGTGCGTACAGATTGCGTACAGATTGTATTTTTACTGGTCCGCGCATTCTAAGAAAACTGCTGATCTAGGGCTGTACATTACGTGCTTGATTTGCAGCTTTGGAAGGACGCCTTTTAGGTGTACGATATAATACGTTATATTAATTCAGCAAGTATAAACATGATATAATTACAAATAGATCTGTACATTAATTATATGCTTGTCTAGGTATCGCATACCCACTAGGGCTGTCTATTTGTGACGCTTTTATTATAGCTGGTGATGATTGGGAGAGGCCCTGATGTTCTACAGGACTATAATATGTGACAACATACCAGAGGAAATACGCTGCAGCTGAGGAAATCGTGGGAAGGGAGAATCCGGCCCAGGGCAATGACACAGCCAATACTAATAACTATTAATAAGTTTCTTCTTAAGCTGATTACTAAATGACAATTGATTTTAGAAGTAATGTTTTTTTTTTTGGAATTGAGACCACATGTCTGTGGTTGGCTTGGAAATTCAGATTTTAAATGAACTTAGCATATACAGTACGCTATTAAAGACTTATAAATACTCCAGATTCAGGAATAGAAATTCTGTTTCGCATCTCGAGCAATGGCGTTGGACTCGGCTTGTTTATATAACCACTAGTTTCATATATACTTCACTTTTGTACCATGTAGTAATAGAATAATCTTTCTAAATACAATTATGTCCAGTGTATACCATATCATTCAAGGATATCATTAGTCTTATTGTCATTGATAACATTAAAACCCTTTATTAGAACTATATAGTTTGTATAGCATAAACTAAGTCTGGTTTGAAAATATTTAAAAAAAAGTTAATTATTCAATTTTCTAATGGCAATTTAGGTCTCAGTTTTAATATTTTCTATAAACAGGGACTTGGGTAGTTAGCATACTGTCTGTGCCTACTATGCCACATCCAAGGGTCTCTACCCTAAATTTCAACAACAACAATTAACATAAACATTCTCACAGCTGTTTTGTTGTATGGTGACTTAGGGACTTGCGAGATGTTACATATGTCTCGCGATTTGAGAATCTCTGTACCCATGCCTTATTCCACACTGCTAAAACATACCCACACCCCAATATACGCACCCACTCACTCACAGGCACTCATGTACACATACACACGTTTGCACGTGCATCCATACGCATTCATAACACCCCCCACACAACACCTGCCTCAACACAGACCCACCCACAAACACACAGCATGCACTCGCATACAGAGTACATAATTTATATGTGAGTATCAAATAGTTATATTTGAGTTGAGATTTGTCAGCATATAAATTCTTTTAGAATTTATTCGCCCGCAATATAACAGATATAAGTATCCATGTTGCTTAATAGAACTTGAACATTTGATGTGTTTTTTTATAGTGAAGAAATATTAGTTGCGTAGATATTAGCCAGTTACTAACATTGGTAAATAACATTTACAAAAACAACTTTGGTATAATTATATTCAACTGACACAAACAAACTGTTTGGATGACACTTAATCCATTGCATGTATTGGGGGATTTTGTCTCTACAAATACCTCTCACTGTAGGATAAGATGTACTGAAGCAGTGATACATATTTACAAAATACCAAATAAACACTTTTAGAGATCATTGATTACACAACAGCACGGGTTAATATTTAAAAAAGTACTAAATCACAAATGGCATTATACCATGATTTGACAACATGATCAGTATACTAATTAAATAAGGATATATGTTTAGGTGACCGTATGTTGGATTCTTTATGTATACAGCAGTGTATTAAACTTGTTACTTGCCTCTGATACGGTGGCCGTTCACATAAACATTTCAGATTTTGCTTTAACGGTTTTTCATGAAGAACAAATCGCAAGGAGAGGCACATTTATAACTGGGGATTTAAAGTGTGTTATCGATTTGAGGTATTCCTAATGGATACGGAGGCACTCATATGACGCGGTAGTGTGCGATACAAACCTCCAGGTTGTCGGTTCGAATCAGACTAGCTGATGTCATGTTAGTCTCAGTAAGGTGTGACCATTGTGGAGGCTAAAAACCCAATTAACAAACCAAATTAAGTGATATAAACTTGCCCGTTGTTTGTCGATACTGACAGCCACAGCATACTTTAGTTCTCACATGAGGTAAACACTAATATTGGTCACCTCGTAACAAATTTGGAATCATGCATTTGTGAAACATATTTTTTGAATAAGGTCAACAAAAACTAAATAACCCAAAAGTTGTATTATGCTGGTATAATTTCGTTATAACCATGTTACCATCACCCAGTCTACAAAATACGAATTATAGATGATTTTATTAGTTAATATAATAATTTGTAAATAACGGGAATTACTCCTGCACCCAAATAATATATCTTTTCTAACTATATAATGTGCAATCCTCAAGGTGTATGATAAACTAAATATCATGTTTACATTTGAAAATAATGTTACAGGGGTCTGATTGACGACATCTAGGATTTCTGATGAAAATCAACAATTGGCAGAACGTTTGATGTACAAAAACAAATGACTCATTGTTCAAGAAAGTTTGATATGTAGAATCGATTGAGAGTGTCATGTTGTCCAGTTGAGCTCACTAAAACTTGTAATAAAAATAGTATGTTTTATATTAAAAATATTGCAAGATATCTATCTATCTATCTATCTATCTATCTATCTAACTATCTATCTCTCTGTCTAGATTCCAAGGAATTCTCGTACTAATTAAAATTCACAGTAATTAGAGATAGAATAAAAGAAAATAGGATACAAAAAATCAGAATAAATAAAAATATCTGAATATTGCAGATAGCTACAGAATTGGTATTAAATACTCTTTTTCTAATAATCGTCATTTAGTAACTGTTCATAGTCAATTGCTTGCTCCTGTTCCTCTTTTTCATGCTCTTCAATAGTTTTCTCTAACAAATAAATAAGACAAGGGGAAGGACGGGGCCGCACGATCACAATGGTTTTAAGATACCATTCTGTCTTCTTCCAGCCTTTGTCCATCTTTGCTGGGCTGGGAACATCATAAGATATTCTTGTCAGCTCGTTCCTAGTTTTGACGAGAGTAGTTCACATGGCCAAAATATGAAACAAGATTGTCCCTGGAAAATGGGAGCTGGGAGATATCCACTTTATATTTTGGTTATCAGTTGTTAGACTTTCCCTACGATCTTCTTCAGGATATATTGTAATGACAGCCCTTGAAGGCACTCGTTAATTAGACCCCTTCGATTCAGCTAGTACACTCAGCTTCTTTCACAATGTGCCGATGGTTTCCAGTCCCACTATCGAGTGCGATATAATGAGCATGTTACAAGAGGATAAAACAAGCCAGTTTCTGTCTTACTAGCAACTAGGTAGTGTACAACCCAGGTGTCTAGCTGATCCCGGTTCGACACCAGCTCATATATATCGCGTGTCTTCACCTGAAAAAAAGCAGGGTGTGAGAAGTTATTATATGATATACTGTATTTGGCAGAAGAAAACTCTTCTGAACGTCATATAAATCAGTTGAGGAGACAAAATCCTTCTTTGTCACCATCTGATCTAGCACCTGAAGGCATATTCTACCATACGTTGCAGGGAGGTTCGTCGATGACGTCCTGCATTTAAATATTATCTTTTGGATAAGGTACACCTTCAACATTTTGTTTTGTTCTGAAAAGCGCGCAGCCATGGAAAGGTTGCGAGTGACAGGGTGAACTGAGTCTACTAGTCAGGATTAAGGGGATCATTCAGTCGCCGTGACTTAATGAGAAGTATTAAAATAAGGTCGCGTTACTTATGGTACTGTATTACCTACACAGTAGAATAAGAACATAATGTCTTAGATTTCATTTGAGCCTGTATACATTTATAACTATGCAATTTTACACTCGTCCTTGAACATGCTCAATCTGAGCAGTGATAAGATCCCTAGTCAAAACAATGTATTAAGTCACATATATTACGCTGTGAAGCAGTAAGATTGACTGCCTTCATTGAAGCTTCCACAATGATCGACTTCTGTTTCTTCATTGGTTCAAAGAACAGCGTCCTAAAGGAGAGGTTCAAAAAGCGATCTGGGTGAATGCTTTATCAGGATTCATATTAGCTGCCTTAACACGGAGGACATCAATTGAAACCTTTAGGAAAGCAGGAGATCCACTAATAAATTTCATGGTTACCAAATCGTACCATAACCTTCAGTACTCTGTATTGTGGAGATAATTTATCTTCCACCTTTATGTGTAGAGAGGTCGCAGCGCTACAAGCTGTGCAAACTCCTATTTTGCCAAGTCACTTGGTCTTGAACGAAATCAAGCACAACCGTGAACGCCTACAGATGTAACACATTCATAATCTGATGCTCTACATCAGTGGCACGATCTGTAGCTTGATCTATAATTCGCAGATGATTGACGTAATTCATGTTGAATGTCATGTGGCAGGATTCGTGCCATCTGGCTCTTTGCAAGTAGGTTCTCCTCACCTTGCGCCATGTGATGTGATGTAAACAATAATTTGTCAGTTTTGAGACCCAAGGCTCAATTTGTTTTCACGTATGTTCCTTCAAGGTCTCGTGATTGTCATTGAATACTGATAATTTGATGTATCACTATTAGTTTCTAGATACTTTAATTTCAAGCCTTTGACAGAGTATACATTTTAGAGGGAACAGCTACATGATAGTAGATGATGGTGGTTGATGAGGGAAGCGTAATGTTAAATCTTCACTTGTTATTACATTACACTTCAAATGACCATCGTACTTAGTAAACGTTTAATTACAGTCTCCATAATAACCAACTTATTCTAAATCTATACCAGTAAAGCAGTCCAGAATGTAATTAAAGACATAATACATGTAATTTGATTGATGTTGAGGCTTCAGGCGTCGTTTGCCACGAATATGACATACATAAACCAGTTTTCCAGTGACAAAACTAAGCTGTGTGGTCTAACCATGCTGAACGCAACTCTTATGTAAATTACATTTTACTGAACGATTTTTCGGTAGTTATTGTGGCCCAATTTGTGTTAAATAATACGGAAACTCGCTCCGATTTTGATAATAATCTTCTCAATATATTTATTAAGCATATGGGATCTCTCTCTCTCTCTCGCTTTCTCACTCTCTCCCTATCTCGCCTTTTCACTCACTCACTCACTCACTCACTCACTCACTCACTCACTCACTCACTCACTCACTCACTCACTCACTCACTCACTCACTCACTCACTCACTCACTCACTCACTCACTCACTCAAAATCACCACCACTCTCACTCACCACCACCACCACCACCACCACCACCACCACCACCACTCACCACCACCACTCACCACCACCACCACTCACCACCCACCACCACCACCACCACCACTCACTCACTCACCACACCACCACCCCCCTTCTCTCTCGCCCCCCCTCTCTATATATATTTGTTTTAATGGATCACATTTGAAAAATTATTAAATCGATTCTTCATGCCAGAAGCATATGAAAAAACCCAGTCATTTCATATTGTATAATGTCTAATATAGGAACATGAAATTCGTTTACTAGACATCCTGAGGATTAAAAATAAATAAGTTAGAAAAGTACGCCATTTGGCTGAATGGGAACTCAATCTTCCTCCTCGACTATTTTGATCAACTGTAGTACATATTAGGCTATATTTATGCTTGTTCAAAACAACATCTGGTCTCCCAAAAATTATTCCAGAGAAGTCATGCATAAAATACACACAAACCATATGGAGAACTAACATTCTAAAATGGATAATCGTGATTTTCAAATTCCAGATTTACAGACAATTTTACAAAAAGAAACACTGTGTTTTTTAAATGGCCCTTTACACGACTGTATTCAACAATGCTTCTTCCTAAGGTTCTTCTTACTAAGTTTATAAATACTTCTTAGTTTATTTCAGAACCACTTCACTGGGTCTAACGCTCTATAAATTCGTAATTTAATTTATAGTTAGATTAATCAGTTGTTAGTTATCAAACAAATTGTTATATGGTTTGGTGCAAAGACTTCACTATCTCGTCAGACATTTGCAGTTTGACCTGTTCTTAAAATGTAAATTTATTCGAGGATATACTAAATCAACAGATGGCTAACAATGTATTCGTAATTTTGAAGTTATTTTCGCTGATATGTTTGGTCCATATCTTTTGTCTTAAATCAGCAAATACCGAGAGCAGTAATCCTAAAGAATTTTACCCGTTTCTTTACAAAGGAATTTTGTAAATATATGAAAGGTCCATACGTATATAATGTATACATATTTTTATATTTTTTAGTTGTCTAAATTATGCATAATTATTTACATGCCAAATTAGTTTATTTTAATAAGGATAAATTAATCTAGTTTAATACATCATTATTCTTCACAGCTTCAGCAATGCATATTTGCAGTTTTTGTTTGTTTTTGTAATGAAATCAACAACTGTAACAACAATCAATAAATTATTTAATTCATATAAATGTTCACTGTTTATTATTATTATTGTTATTCCACAAATTTGTCCTTGAAACTGGAAGTGTTTTTGCTTTTGAGTTTCGTTATTTAGTTGAATTGTTTCAGTTTATTATTTTTAATTTTAGCTACATAGCAACACATTTAGGTTAATTTTATTGCTTTAATTTTTAAATTGTTTGATACTAGCCTCCTCCTTATAAGCAAAGAAATGACATTACAAGGCTAAACAGTTGTATTGATGGCGACCACGTGGGTGATGTTAATGATACTGATAATAATAACTTTTAATATGATCAAGACGAATCTCTAGATTTAGCTGTATTAAATTATGAAAAGATAAAATGTTATTAATGTTTAAAAATGTATGTTTAAAACTGTTAGATAACACATATTGTGTTATTACGAATATCGGATATTAAATAATATGATAAATAGATTAGTTTATACCTCAGCTATAATAACATTGTAGTTAACGCTGACATAAACTAGGTGGCCTCAATTGAATTCTGAACAAATGGTATATTTTAAGAAGGCACATATGTGAAGGACACCAACATGGTCAAACTAAACTGTTTACTTCTCCATTTATTACAGTATATTTGAGTATTTACCAGAGACACACACTCGTACAATTATACCCACTCATCGAACAGCGCAAATGCGTTAACCAATTTTCTCCTGAATAGGTTCAGCGAAAGGATTTTAAAAATCTGTAAACAAATTTCTCACCTGGTCTTGACGTCCATTTCTTAATCAGACCGGAAAACGAGTAAGCCACCGTATTTACTATTTACATTTTCTATTTGTATGTTTTAGACGATTAAATAGCTTATATTGCGGAAACAACAAACATTCTTTACCAATAAATAAAGGTGCTATATGCCGACAAGACTAACAGGTGTAATAAAAGTATAGCCATCGATGCGTATATTGGGTATATTTGCTGACCCTGACATTATTTTGTGATTATACATAGGGCAAGTTGTGGAAAATGTATTCAGTTTATAGATCGTGGATATTAGATGGCAAATATACTCATGGCGTGTCTTTTATTTCTGCATAAGAAGGACAAACAAGTCAGCAACACATATCTAATACAGTTTGATGTTGGTAGGCGGCGCAAACAGTTCGCTGTTCGTGGCCAAGGTCGACTAATGTGTACATTTGATTATCGTGGCTGGACGGTGTCCACATCACTGTCATTTTTCATCTGGCACGAATGAGAGACGCCGTCATCCGTGATGGTCATATTAATGATATATGGATATACTGAATACATTATTAGCTCCTTAATGTATGCTCACCGTGACGAAACATCGACTAAATGAGATAACCTTGAACTACCTTTTAAAGTCAATTTGTTTGAAAGAAAACGTCGAGAGTATCTCTGTAGCTGACCTATATATATCACTTATACAACTATTTGTGCATTTATATCTAAATTTATGGTTTAAATATAAAAAAATTAACATTATATTGTTGCACTAGAATTTAATGACTACTGATTTGATTCTGTTAGGGAATATATTTCAACAAGCACGTATTTGTCTAACCCTTTGCTTAAATCTAAAACAAACACGGAGAAAATTAAATTAATTATGAATAGCACACGTGTGTATCTTTACCAAGGGGTTGACAATACAAGCGAATTAAGCAGCAGATGCGGGAAATATATATATATATATATATATATATATATGCACACACAGATACACTTGCAGATATACGTGTTTATATGTACGTACATTTATATATATATATATATATATATATATATATATATACATATGTTTTAATTTCGAATTTCGAACACCACTCTTATTTTATGAGGGCACAGACCCACCAGTCAATAGCACTTATTGCAGAGAAAGTTAAAATAGTGCGTTAGTGCGTCTTGAAAATAAAGACTTTTATATCAGAGATTACTTGTTCCCTTTATATTGTAGCACAATAATATCATCGTATTGTTCCAAACAAAATAACAATCTCTATAACATATGACACATTGTTATAATCCTGTCTATGAATGTAAAATTGTTAGGGTGAATGTATTTTATCAGTGTGTGTGTGCGTGCGTACACACGTGTGTTTATATATATATATGTATGTATGAATATGTGCGTGTGTGCTCTAAGAAAGATGACAAGTGTAATCTGGTTATTTTCTATTTCTCTCGAATGATATCTTAATTCAAACAGATATTTTGCTTTCATATATAGTTTTTTTTAAATTCGATTTTATTAATCTTTGGTTGAAATGCCTTCTTTAAAATGCATTAAATTAACCTTTTTTACTGATTGACAACAGACGAACAAAAATACGAACAAACAATCCAACAGACAGAAACAAATAAACTCACAAAAATACAGCAGAAATCATACTACACAAACCAATACCTATCCTTAACATTTAGTGTCAGCAATTACAAATTTCATATTTATCAAGGTAATTTATTTCATGTTTATCTTTCAGCTTTAAAGTGTATCCTACTTCTAAAGCAATTTCATCATTATAAATTTCAAGCAAATTTGAAAGAAATGCGTGTCCTGATATTACATCCGTCAGTAATTAATTTACTTTAAATGAGCAGAACTTTGTTTGGTGAAGTATTTTCTTTTCTTGGGATGAGTGAGTGAACACGGTTTAACGGCATATCGGCATATAAAGTCCTTTCCATATTAGTCCCCCCCGCCCTGGTGATATGCAGGAAATATACAGATTACCAATTGTAATATCTCACGCCCAAGAAGTTCTATTTTCTTGGATATCACGAAAATAAATCAGAAACATTTTAAGGCTTACACTGTAAAATATGTGTTGAAGCTACAATGTTTAAAAGTGCTTCCAGTAGAAAGCAAACTTAAGTAAACATACACTAATGTATTTAATAAGCAAAGAAAATGCTTTGTTTGTTTAGTACAAAGCCCTGTATGGTACCAGTCAATCTGTCTGTGTCGTCGGAGTGAACCGAATATTGGCCAATCAGAAAGATTCTTGGGTGAGCTTCGTCGGGCGGGGGTTTACTGAAATTTCAGATAAAATATCTCGCACATATCTTTACGTGCATTATAATTTGCGGAGGGAGATCGCGAGAAGACAAAAAACGTTTTATCTAACATATTTCCAGAGAACACTTCAAAATGTTTCTCCAGCGTAGCTTTATGAGTTGTTCCAGTTGGATCGTGCTAATTTATGTATTTGCCGAAATTGCAGAAACAACTTCCAATTCCACAAATCCACCACATCGCGCCAAGAGATCAGCACCTGGAAGTCGTTTGACCTATGAAGAACGCGTCGACTTCTTGAAGGCACACAATAACTTCCGTAGAAATGTCAGTCCAACAGCTTCAGACATGGAATTCATGGTGAGCATGATTTTATCTCATGGCGTATTATTACGTATTGCATAAATGATTTTCATACATTCTCAGGTGGCTGAATTTAGATAGTTTATGAAGGAAATATTGGGAGTGAAGTAGATTCTGCTGCTTGTTTGCTGCTACCGCCACTATTACTGAGACTATAGCTCCTATTACTAGTGATCTTGGAAGTAATGTATCGATCAGTCTATCGATTTATCTATCTAGTGATCGTTCTCTCGGCTTTTGTTTATATCTGTCTATACTCATGTAGATGTTTTATATTTATTTTCCCAATAAACGGGATCTTTGTAATCTTGACATGCGTGAAAGGAACAAGCTAATACAAAGGCCAGTATTTACATATCTATTCATCAGCGTGTATTTGTGTATTTATCTTAGAAATATATATCGGAGCCTTCTTTCAATGAAACTCAATTACCAAACATTTGTGTCAAAAAGAGAGTAAATTTCGATATTTACTTTTCGGGACACTGAAGCAGAGTAGTCTTAGAACCTAAAGGTTCGTACAAATAATGATTTGTTTTGCAAACGTAAACCACAAAGATGTTCTAATACACAGGGACATAGAGTGGCCAGTTTGTAGAGTGTTCTTTCTTGAATATACCCACCAGATTATCTACTAAGAGTAAAATAACATAAAATATGTTGCCTCATTATATGAGTTAGCTTTGTTGATTTCAATAGAACAGGCCAAACCAGGGTTGTTGTTTTTTACTGTAAAAGCTATTTTTGTACATAAAATTGTAAAAAAACTGTTAATAACCGTAAAATATTGTAAAAACGAACTGTAACAAACATAAAATATTAAAACAAAACTCATTCGTTATAACTATAAGATAACATTTGGCATCTACTAGTAGTAGGAGACATGTGACAATTACAGGCTCATTATGAATGTTGGACTACCATCTTGGATTAGTGTAACATTGGCACACCCACTTAGGTCAGCTTTCATCGTTCACTCAGTTGTTCTGTTACTGTGTCAGGTAACTAACCGTCCTACAGCTTTGCGATTTGGAGGAAGATGTCCAGGTATGAGCACTTTGACAACTTTCACAAACTGGTCGTGATCCACGATATTGAAATGGTAACTTGTAGGTATAGAACAGCTTCATGATTTCAATATCCATACCAAACCTGAAAGTAGCAGAGGTCTTAACCACATGGGTGTCATTATCACCCTGTATCTCTACATCCTGTTGTTTGCATGGCCAGGATATTGACACAACTGGTTGTGGAATTGAAACTGAATCAGTTGAACATTTTGTGTAGTGGACTTGCATTCTGGCAGCATTGTCTGTTTGCTGATGACCACACATTGTGCACTCTGCATATTTTTATTACTAAAGGTAACATGTAAAACTTGTTCCCATACGGAATTCTGTGGCCTTCCATCTTTATACATGACTAAAGGCTGGATATCAAATAATAATCACAGTATTATTTCAAACCTTTCTATAATATAAGCCAACATGCAGGTATATATCAATGTGATCGTGAGAAAGTATAATACAGCTTCAAATTGTTTTGTTTTTCGTGGAGAATCCCCAGGCTGTGGGTTATTGAGCACAGCTTCTATGTTGGACTGGCTAAGAAGCAACCTCCCTTACCACTCACAGGAGAGCAATACGGAAAGCTGGAGCCGAAGTACCCCGAGGGTGGTTTCTGCCAGCGTGTTTTACGTCCTCAGTAGGTCTTTAACGCCCCCCTTTATTTTTAATAATTCAGTGGAGACGGCATCGCCATTTAACGTGGTCAGGCTCCCACGATGCCGGTTGCTTAACCGTTAGACCACCGGAGCTCATTACTGCTTCAAATTAAATTCATGCTGCCTTTATGTACTCAGGTAAAACGAAGTCACATTTTGACACTATGATATGTCACATTTTAACAATATTACAATACATGTATGTGTCGACATAATAAGGTTATTTTGAGACTAGTAGATTATCTCCAGTATATACAAGTAGTAATTACCCACAAGCCAGATATAGTTAAGTAATCAGTGAGGGTCAACTAGAATATGTGTGTGCGTGTGCGTGGATGCAAGAAAGTGCTCGTGCGTAAACACAATTAATTTCAGCTTAGCAGCCTATGTATTAAACATAATATAAACATTTAGCTTTTCCCAGTATGTAACTGATTCTAAAAATCAAGGTATTTACGATGTATATGAAGCCAATTATGAGATATTATGAAATTTGATTGTATTCACAACATTTTCGAGTTTAAATGAACAACAACACTGGATCAAAGAAAAACCGAAGCGACTCTTAAGAACTGCCCAATTATGAAAAGATCCAGAGTATTTAATTCTATGTTGAGTTTTCGGAAAGGTATTATATTAAATTGAGTATTTCGGGAGCATTCATCCAACAATCAATGAATGTATCTGTATTTTGTTGTCAGAAAAAGTAAGTCAGCTTTAATGTTTCCACATATTTGTAGATGCTATTCTGACGACTCTCCTGTTACATAAATATGCATGATAATAGGTATGGCATGATGAGTTGGCTGACATGGCACAAGAGTGGGCAGATGGATGCGATTGGAAACACGGACAGCCAGATCGTGATCCTAAGCCATTTGATCACATCGGACAAAATCTCTATGTGAGCACTGGTGAGTTCTGATCTTTGGTTAGAAGATCGTTGTTCATATTGCCGTTTGAAACGTGGTGATACAAGTAAGATATACAGTTGGATTAGGTATTAATACACATTAATGAACCATTATTGTTACAATAAGGGACCGTCTGGGATGTCTAAATATACAGGGTTAGCAGCTACCTGGTCACTAAGTAGTTACGGTGTAGGTAGGCCATCATATAAGGACCAATATGATTGATTGACTGATTGATTGACTGATTAAGTGAGTGGGTGAGTGAATGACTGAATGAATGACTGAATGATTGTTTTCTTTAGTTCAAACGCCAGTCAAATCTTGGATAAATGCTGAGGAGCTCTTCCATATGGAAATTAAATTATTATGCAGATACCTTCTATATTACACAGCCTGATATAGAGATTCAGTTCTAATTTTTCTCCATGTAGCCTCGGAGGTAACTGGAACAAAATCAACGACGAGTTGGTATAATGAAGTATCTGACTATACGTACTCCAGCAATTCGTGTGAAGAAAATAAAGTATGCGGACATTACACGCAGGTAAGACACATTTTATATCATATAGTTGATTGTTAGGATTAATTTTAATAATGATGTCCTATTGCAGTAACCCAATGCTATTTTGTCTATATATTCAGGTAATTTGGGCAAATTCTAATCATCTAGGATGTGCAATAACGACATGCCCCGAGATGACTGGCATTTCATTGACTAATGCTAAATATGTCGTATGCAATTACGGCCCAGCGTGAGTTCGCCGCACATAGGCACATTATAAATAACAAGGATTTATGTAGACACAACTCTGCTATTTTATAAAAAATTAATAATCAGATATGTGATAATTGTTTAATGCGATGATAATTCAGTGTCATGTTTGAATTGATACAATTAGTTCACCATTTTACTGTAGAGGAAATTATGTGGGGCAGAAGCCATACACAGAGGGTACGAAGTGTTCTTCATGTCCAACAGGAATGAGTTGTGAATCTGATTTGTGTGGTAATTGTTTCATACAATTTTATATTTATACTATTTTGTTCAGTTTTACGTAGGTGTTTCATATAGATAGCGAATGGCCTAATACTTTACTCAATGTTTGTAATTTGAATTATCAGTATATATATATATATATATATATATATATATATATATATATATAAGGTAGTAATAATTTCACCCAAAACAAAAGGTGGTTATTTTTTTTTCTAGTTGGTGATCCAAAATGTGGCAGTAAGACATGCGAAAACGGCGGTAACTTTGACGATGTTTGCGAATGTATCTGTCCTGATGGATATACCGGAACCACGTGCAGCAATGCCGGAGAAGAACAAAGATCAGGTGAACGAAATATAAGCACACATATCCGTTTGGATCTTTAGTTGTTTATTTTTGTGACATTATGCGATGGAATTTGGGTAATCAGTAAAATTGGAACACATTTGTGTACAAGGAAACTGTAGGAAATGTTCAATTTGGAAGAACGTGAGATGTTGATGCAATAAAATCGTAATGATAATTTCCATTTGCAATATAATCGTAATCGGCGATTATTTTCATCATTACACAAGGTGGTCGATTAATTACAATATTTTATCATGCGATAACACCAATGTTGCAGCGATTCTTTCGAGTGGTTGCTAATGAGAATACTTTTTTTTATTTCAGACGGTGTCAAAAGTCAGCTGTCCATACTGTGCGCTGTTGTCTGGATTTTGACTTTGTTTACTTAATGTCAGAACCCTCAGTGCTAAAGAAAGATAAAACTTAAGATGTCGGACATTAACTATTATTTAAAGTGACCTCTCTTATTGAATTTATTATAGACAATCATATTAATCTCTTAGTCTCTTGTTTATCTGATGTATATTTTAGTATATTGGCATAAAGAGGCATGTCGATTGGGATCAGTTGATTGTCTAAGGCCTACTCAACCTTAAGATAAAGGGCTAAACTTAGTATATTTTAAGATAAATATGATGTGATTGTAGACAGTATTATTCAACTTAGATGTTTAGGCCGTTGTATGTAAAACTCACAGCGTGGCATAATAAAGATTGATCTGATTCTGACTAAATGGATACGTCATAGTTTTATTGCTAACATACAGTTATGTCCCGTCGTCTGATCCATCTGCAGTAATACTTTTACCCTTAAAATGAACATAAATGTTCACAGATAAAATCCATTTATATAGATATCGTCAATCTAGTTAAAGGTATAAAATCTTTAGTATTACTAAATGGTGAAGGCCCTGACTGGTGTGCGCGGGCGCGCGCGCACACATATACACACACGTACTCCTGACTCAGGAATAGAAACACTGCATCGCATCTCGAGCGGTGGCATTGGACACAGCTCGTGTGGTTGGTGTGTTTTATATAACAAGTTAAGTTGTATGTATAATTCACCTTAGTTGTTTGTGGGAATAGAATTATCTTTCCTAGGTCCAGTTATGTCCAGTCTGTACTATGACATTCAAGGCTAATAAAACCCTATATTATAATTATAGTTTGTATAGCAGACATTAGGTCTGATTTGAAAATGTTAATATATAGAAGGGCAATTCTGCCATAACGGTCTGCTAAAGGGCCGATGTAATAGTGACGAGTAGGTCATAGTATTTATTGGATTTATATGTTTATGAGGTATTTGACCCTCCAGCAAATATCATAAGGCATATTATGCTGCTGTTGAGAAAGTTCCGTTTTCTATGCGTGGAGTCCATATTTCCCGGACCCAGCATTAACGTTCTTCGAGTTCATTGTAAAGAATTAATTTATTTGTGCCTTCCCAGTGTATTGGATTTATTGGGCATAAGTAGAATTGGAGGAATAACAATATCATGTATGATTGAAAAGGTCGAATTTATTCGACAACTAAACTAAATGTAATATTGGGTATGAAACTATATACATAATACATTATACAGTACTACACAATCAATATACTACTTGTATGACAATACCAAATACATAAAATAATACTTGTACTACCCACACGAATACAATTTATGTTGTAAAGTAAGTGCTGACGACAATAGGTGTGGACATAGAAACGGCACATGAGAGGTCACCTCAAAACCCATCTCCACTCAAGTCTTACTGAAAACGTTAAAGAATACATGATATATGTTAAGGATTTGCTTCAAGGTGTGAGTGCCTGATTGATTTTGCCTGTTGGCATTAGGTCAGTGAATTGCATTAGTTAGAGACATTCTTCCTCACATTTCTTTATTACAATATATACACCAGACTTCTGTTGAATGCGTTGCCGCGATATTTGCTTTTAAATTGATTTATTTTCTTTTGTTTCTTACTCACAAAACGAGTCAAAACATTGGTAAAAAAAAGTAATGGCAGCGGTGGGATTCGAACCCACGCCTCCGAAGAGACTGGTGCCTTAAACCAGCGCCTTAGACCGCTCGGCCACGCTACCGTATGAAATGTAACGGATATACCAGGATACCAGGATTCCAGAGTACGGAATTAAAGTCTATTGCCTGTCGGGTATTCCTGTCTTGACTACTTTTGTAATTTTTTGTTATATAGTCTATGGCGTCGTGTACACGTCGTCTTTCCAGTGCTTCTCGAGTCTAGACTTAAAAGAATTTAGGGTAGAGGCTGTAACAACATGATCTTATAATGAGTTTCAGTCCTGAACCACTGGCTAGTTGAATGAGTTTTTTCTTTTTTCGAGTCGACAGCGCCCTACGAATAACCCATGACTATGAACTCTGGTCCGTTCATTTAGTGCTCTATTGAAGAATGGTGTCGATCATTCTCATTTCTTCTTAATCGATCTAATATCGAGGTTTAATATTTACTTCATTTATCACATAATCGCGGGAAATACGACAACTGTTTCTTTCGATAACATTTTCAAGTCAACTGCTAAGAAAAGCAATCAAAACCTGCTGACCTTCTAATTCTTCTTGTAAGTATCTTGCCGTTGATTTATTTATATTTCTTTATGAAACTCCGAATTATTTCAGATTTTGTTTTCCAATTCTAAAAAGTGATCAAAACGATGGTGTCAGTTTGCGGTATATCATATTTAAAATGTAAAATTTATAATATCAATAATAACTGCAGTGATTTGAAATTAATTCATATATTATTTCATGACCAAAGAAACCTTTTCGATATTTTCAATTTTCCTTACTAAATCACGACTTTAATTGGCTTTCAGGAAATCAGTTGGAAAGATTTTCTAAAGATCGAAAATGTTTTTAGACTTTAATTCGACATTTATTTACAATTCGAAAAACTTTTGTATAAAACAATCGTGTTATTTGGTGCTGTATTATATATGAAATGTATAATTTCTAATGTCAAAAAACTACAGTAATGAATTATTTTATTTAATAATTCTAAAAAGCGTGAGAAACATTAGTGTCAGTGTGTTACGTATTTAAAAATGTATATTCCAAATGACGCAAGTGACAGCAATGAATTATTTCATATACTCATTATAAAATTCATATTAAGTTATATAGTATTTCATTGA